>RJWM01014927.1:0-49122 GCA_004363535.1 Dasyprocta punctata
TAAGGCAGCCTTTTATAAAATAATATATAAAATTTTACAAATTCATCTCTACCCAAAAAAGAGGAGAGATGCTGAAATTAAACCAACTAGGTTCAAGTACCTGATCTATGAATAAATTACTGTGATACCATGTACAGTTTATCAAACTAGTTTTACAGATCAGGAACCTCTTGAATCTGACTGTGGTCCTGTGAACTTCCTGTGGCAAAAAGGACATTAGCAGACATAACACAGCAAGGACTCAGAAAAAATCTGTGGATGGGGTGGGTCTGGCCCTCTCCTTTGGCCACCAACTGAAGCAGAGAGATGGTTGGGCCACACGGCTACATCTGCCATCAGCCAGGACCCTCTGGCCCTAGCTGGCCTTGATCAAAAGAACCCAGAATCATGACAAAATTCGTGCAAATCACTAAAATGTCAGTTCTTGCTCTCACAGGAAAATCTTAATGAAGTTTTTGAAAGGAGGTTTCTAACTCACAATGATCCTCCTGCCTCAGCCTCCCGAGTGCTGGGATTAAAGGCGTGCACCACCACACCCGGCTCCTTAGGGTTTTAACTTTAGTTGCTTTAGTTCCTAACAAAGTTGAACATGTTTTCTTCCCTATTTCCATGAGAAGGTAGGGGGAGTTTCGGGAAAGTGGTGGAAACAGCGTGGCAAGAGAGTTTGATGAAAGATAAAGTGGGCAGTGTTGAAAAGGACCTGGAACCCCAGGCACAGAGGGGCACAGAGGATGAGTGGAGATGACCCCAAGGCAGGGTGGCATGGCACAGGGGTGGACGTTCATGGTGGCAGCAGGTACCAAAGGTAATGAGAGTGAAAAGGGCGAAAGGGAAAAGCACGCTTCCTTCCCTCCCTTACGTTGTGTGCCGGCTCCCTGCCCTGGGTAGGTGTAGCACTCACACTGCCAATCCCAGCGCTAGACAATGAACCAATCACAAGTGCTACATTCAGCTGCCTCCGTGACTGCATGGTGTGGGCCAGATGTTGCCAAGTAGCCTAAGGTTCTCTTGCTCTGTTCAGATGGAAATTGTGAGTCAGTAAAGTGCAGCTCTGCTCACAGTCCTGATGTCATAAGAGGGCACCAGGTAACGCTGGATGCTAGCCACTGACACAGAGGTCACTGTCTGATGTCAGCTTGTGCTGGACACCATAGGTTGACTCTGCTGTTGTTCTTTGTTGGCTGCTGGTTTCTGGAGCTCTTTGGTGTTAACAGCTGAGTGTTTTTCCCTCTTTCCTTGGAACCACTCTGTCCACACTAGTCAGGATAAGAATCCTGAGAAGCTCTTGGGTGCCCGCAGCCCTGGTCCTGGTTGCCAAGGGATTTGGGAGTGTGGACTTCCACAGGATATTGGATCTTTCACTGTTGGCTCACTTCAAACCAGTCAGCTGTGGATTACAGGCTGCTGTCTGTAGTCTGGGAAGAAGACTGGAGACCATGGTGCCCTGTGCTGGGCATGGGCATCTTCCTGAATCCAGCATGCTTCCCTGGCAGGAGTCACGGTTGAGGAGCTGGCTGGGGCAGCCTGCTTGATCAGTGACCACAGGAAGCCAAAGAGGGCAATGACAGCTCTGAGGAGAGAAGCGATAAGCTGGGTGCAGGGAGCAAAGACAGAAATGAGAAATGGGATCAGCCGGGCGTGGTGGCGCACGTCTTTAATCCCAGCACTCGGGAGGCTGAGGTAGGCGGAGCGTTGTGGGTTCGAGGCCGGCTTGGGCTACAACGCGAGCGCAAGACCAGCCTGAGCTACATAGTGCGACCCTGCCTCAAAAAAAACCAGGGCCAGGAGTTTGGCTCAGTGCCTTAAGCGCCTGCCCTGGCAGGTGCGAGGTTGTGAGTTCAATCCCCGGTGCCGCAAAAAAAAATAAATAAATAAAATAAAATAAAGAAATGAGAAATGAGGTGAGGAGTGGAAACCCTCATCAGTGCCCAGCACCGTGGCAAGCTTTGCTCTCACTTCTCAGAGGGTGAGTGGCCGGGGGCATCTTGGACTGGCTTGAAGAAACAGATATAGGGTGAACCCTGCAAAATCACCAAAGTGTGTCCCCCACATAGGAGCGACCCTCAGTGATGAAGGAGGCAGCTGGTGGTGTGGCCAAGGAGGGTAGATTGTGGGGAGAAAGGCATTTGCATGCAGTTAAACTCTCACTGGTGAGAGGCATTGAGCACCTGTGCTGGGACAGCAGAGGACAGCAGAGGGCACGTGGTCAAGCGATGCTATCACAAAGCAGGAAGGATGACAGATTTGGAAGAAACTAGCTATCAGGTGGATGTACCTGTACTGCGTGGAACTGCCACTGTCATAGCTGGAAGAGATTAACAAATTCCAAGTAATGGTGCAGAGGAAGGGTTTGCAGGGGAGTTACGGTTTAGCAGAGGAATGAAGGTTAACTTGTCATGCCACAAATCCGGGTATAGGGAAGCAGGAGGCCCTCCACCAGCTCAAGAAGATTAGCCATAATTAAAGGAGCATTTGGCCAGCGCTAAAGGTGACAAACAGCCAGTGACTTGGGGACAAGCGACCAAGATCATCCCTTAGGTCAGGACTGTGATGCAATCTGAATGGTCCTGAGCTGAAGGCTCCCAGGTTTCCTAATGCCCCTGACCTTTTCTGTTCACCCCAATACTGTCCAGGGAGTCCTGAGGAAACGTGTTGGGGCTGCTGCTGCTGCAAATGTCAATAAACGTAAGTCTTTCAAGACATAGCCTAACGGTGAACATTTGCCTAGCATGTGTGAGGCCCTGGGTTAGAGCCTCAGAACCCCACCACCACCACCACAATATGTCATAGTTACTTTTCTTGTTGCTGAGACAAAACACTCAACACACAAAATTAAAGGAGGAAAGTTTTTTGGCTCATAGTTTATAGAGGTTTCGTTTTATAATCAACTGACTCCAAGGAGGGTGGCTTGGCAGACAGCATCACAGAGGAGAAATAGTTCATGGTAGGCAGACTGTAGCAAAGCAATGGTGGGGGAGGGGAAAGACTTTCTGTCCCTTATATTGTATGCAGGTTCCCTGCCTTAGAGCATGTGTAGCACTCATGCCCTTAGTCCTAGCCAGAGCTATCCCAAACCAATCAGCAGACTGATTTACTAAGCACACACCATTAGTCCTAGCATCACACGTGTAGATCCAGTCACCTCTGAAAAAGCCCTGTGACCACATGAGGCTTTGGGGGAGACATCCAGACACAAACTGTAATATTCCACCCTGGCCCTGCAAAGACTCATGCACATCCCTTTATGAAAAAGGCATTTAGTTCATCTCCAAAAGTTTCAGCAATTGCTGAAAAGTCCAAGACCCAAGTCTCCTCTGAGATTTAAGGCAAACTCTTAGATATGAACCCTTGTACAAATGAAAAGAAAGTCAAACACTTCCAACATAAAATGGCACAGTATAAACATTTCCATTCCAAAAGATACAAGGAATGGGACCAAAGCATGTCCAAATCTAGCAAGGCAAACAGTAAGTCCTGTAGTTCCACATGCAGCATCTGAGGCAATCTGTGGCAAGATGTGAACTCCAAAGGTCTTGGGTGGCTCTACCCTCATGGCACTGCAAGTGGTTGTAGCTCCCTTGGGTCTCCTTGCAGTTTTCCTCAGACAATCCACTTTCCTGGCTTCTCCAAACTTCTGAGGTCTCCAGTGCACCTTTGGCTTCACACTTACAGCTTCACACACTGCCCTCTCAGGGCCATACTGCCTGGCCTCCCAAGTGTTCTTTGGAAATCTGGGTGGAAGATTTCCTGACCCCACAATTCTTTCATTAGCATGCACCTAAAACAGCGCCACATGAATGATTGCAAAGTCTGTCACCAGCTGGGTCAGTAGCCAGGCTTTCTTCTCCTTTGGCTATACGGTCAAGTGACTGGATCACTGAGTACTCTGAACCCAATTCTGAGGAACAGATTCTCTAGACCCCTGCCATTCTGGAGTCTGGTGCTCTGGGGCTTTCTTAAAGCAAAGTCTTTCACTTTGTGATTTTTGAGGGTGCAGATGGTGGAGGCCTGCTGCTTCTTGTGATGCCCTCAGGTCACTGTTTTTATATTCCCTGTTCCTTCTAAGCAATCAAGCTCTCCTCTTTATCTTTGCAGTCCACAGCATTACTGGAGCTTCCCTTCTGCCAGACTCACAATGTTTTAAATCATTCTGCTGAGCTCTTTGCTCTAGATTCTCAACACAGATCTGGCAAAAAGCCACCAACAGCAGTCCTACCTTGGCCTCAACATTAGACTGCCTTGAAATTTTTTCTGCAAGATTAGTCTGCAACCCTTAACTTTGGAGCCTAACACACTTTTTATCATTTCGTTGCATAACAATGGGAGGGTCACACCCATGTTTACTCTCTGGAATATTTCTATTGATGAATTATTAAATTTTATGAATTTTACTATATAAAACAATGAGTACTTAACAGGAAAAATATCACAAAAATAAAGTATTTCATTTTTAATATTTATTGTGTATAAAAAAGCATCCAAATTTTCAACATCAACTGGCTTTTGGCATACAGATTCTAAAAAAGAACAACAGAAATAAATTCCTATATGAGCTACAATGAAAATGCCAATACCAAAAAAAAAAAGAGAGAAAAGAAAAATACCAATACCACTCTACAAAAAAATTATTTCAGTTATCACGCCTAAATAAAATAAAATGTCAGTAAAATATCAAATGTGTAATGAGCGCTTAGAATAGACATCATTTTCACATCAGCTCTTGCTTTCTTACAAAAACCTAAGGGATAATATCAGAAATAAAAGCCTGTGTGAGTTGCAATGTAAACACAAATGAAAGTCTTCCACAGAAAGAATCTTTGCTTCAACCATCACACTTAAGGCAGTCTTCATGAGTGACAACTGTATGTTCCATGTACACATCTTGCTTACATTGATAGCACATGTGTTTAGCTTTTCTTTCCTATGTGGTGGGCCATTCTTACAACCTTTTCTCTTCCTGTTTTGTTGGGAGATTCCTACTATGCTGTACATTGTGGACTTAGCAGGGAAATAAGATATCAATAAGGTAAAATATCAAATGTGTAATGAGTGCTTAGAATATATATATACACGCATGAATGTATGTCCATTCCTTTAGGTACTCTAAGCTGTGAGCTTCAAAAATCCCTTGTGCCTGGCTTTACTCCCAGCATCTACCCTAGAGCACAGGATGCATGCTAGATAGCATTCAGATCAGTGTGAATTATCTTGCTATAAAATCAGCAGGTGTTTAGCTGGGGGTCTATCTCAGTGTAGAGCACCTCCTCAGCAGGAGTGAGGCCCTGGGTTCCTGGGTTCCAACCTCAGCACCACACCAAAGAAAAAAATATCAAGTTGTTTAGCACCTCCATCTTTCTGGCAATTTACATTTTCTAGGCTCTAGTTTATGCAGATTGGCAATGCGATGGACACATTATAAAATTTCTAAATCCACTTTCATTCTGAAATTCTGTTTTTTCTTTGTTTTTCTATTCCACCTTTTCCTTTTACAACTAAGGAAGAGTCAGTCCATTTGTGAGCAGTGCTCAGAGGTGAATGCAGAGATGTTGTGTTAAGATTATTGTGCTATTATCTCAGGGAGTACAAAATGCCAGAAAAATCCACTGTAAACAAACCTGTGTGTTTTAGAAGTCCTAAATGATTAATGAATCAATAGTAGGTGATAAATATTCTATAAAAATGACCAAAATGAGTTAATAGAGATGACAAACTACTTAACACTACATTTCCCTGTTATTATTGTTCATCAACTATGAACATTTTGTGTATTTTTTCTTTTATGGTATTGTTTTCATAAACAACTACTAAGTCAGTGGAAAAAATATGACTCAGATGTGTCGGTAAACCTTTTAAGAAATATAAAAGCAGGGGCTGGGGATATAGCTCAGTGGCATAAGCACCTGCCTGGCAAGCACAAGGTCTTGAGTTCAATTCCTGGTACCAAACACACACACATATAAATAAAAGCAATACTAAAATAAAATAAAATAAAATAAAAGAGCAATATAACATTAACATGTTCCTGCCAGCTTGAACGACTGGAAATCCATGCATCACTGTCCCATTGTAGCTTGTACCTGCCGATGGGACTGTCCATGCTGCCCAATGGTGGTTCAGAGCCATCTGGTGGTGAGACATCCAAATTATGGCCCCATCATGAAGGTAGTAAGAAAAGTTTATTTAAGCGGGCATGGTGGCACGCACCTGTAATCCCAGCACTCTGGGAAGCTGAGGCA
Organism: Dasyprocta punctata; assembly: GCA_004363535.1. Lineage (NCBI taxonomy): Eukaryota > Metazoa > Chordata > Mammalia > Rodentia > Dasyproctidae > Dasyprocta > Dasyprocta punctata. The sequence goes on from RJWM01014927.1 coordinate 6,237, forward strand.
GGATGATTGCAAGTTTGAATCCAGACTGGGCAATTTAGCAATTTAGTGAGATTCTATCTCAAAAAATAAAAAAGGGTTAGTGATGTGGCTCAGAGCAAAGTCCTTAGGTTTAAGCCCCAGATTAGGGGTCAGAAAAAGTTGATTTGTAGACTAGGTGTGGTGGCACAGGTTTATAATTGTAGCATGTGGGAGGTTCGGGCAGGAAGATCATGAATTTGAGACCAGCCTGGGCTACACAGAGAGACCTCATCTCAAAGAACTACAAAATATTTTTTAAAGTTTATGAAGAAAAAGCGGGTATTGCCTTCATTCACACTTCCTATGCAAGTATTTGTTCATGGTTTATTAACAGTATACAGATTCTTTTTTTCTTTTTTAAATATATAGTTTCTTATTCTGTTTGTGATACTAGGGATTGAACCCAGGGCCTTCACACTGAGCTATATCCCCAGTCTTTGCTTTGATATTTTTAAAAATTTTGAGACAGAACTGGACTTGGTGGTGCACCCCTGTAATCCTGGCACTCAGAATGCTGAGACAGGAGCATCATCATGAGTTCAAGGCAAGATTGAACTACATAGTAAGACTGTCTCAGAAAACCAATTAATTAATTAATTAAAAAATTTTGAGACAGGGTCTGTCTTACTTTTCTCTCCTTGCTGAGATAAAACACCTGATACCCAAAATGAAGAAAGGCAAGGTTTATTTGGCTCTCAGTTTGTGGAGGTTTCAGTCCATACTCAGCTGGTTCCAAGGCAGGGGGGCGTGGCTGAGGGGCAGCTGTTCATGGCAGCTGCAGCAGATACCAGAAGTGACCAGAGTAAAAGGGCGAAAGGGAGGAGAGCAAGCCTCTTTCCCTCCCTTACATTGTATGCAAGCTACTAGCCCCTGGGCGTGCAGCACTCACTGCCAATCCCAGCACTAGACAATGAACTAATCACAAACACTAGATTCATCCACCTTCAAGTGAGGCTGGATGAGGCTTTGGGGGGACATCCAGACACAAACCATAACAAGGTCCCACTAAGTGGCTACATTACCTATGTAATGTAGGCCAGGCCCACAGCTAAACATCCCCCAATACCCAGGGTCCCCTCCCAACAAAGAACGACCTGGCTCAACTGTCAGCATTGCCATGCTTGAGAAATCTGTTCTGTGGTGAAAAGCCAGTTTCTTCCACAGATCTATGGTCCCATGATTTTACCAGGGGACTTAGGTTGTCACTTACTCTTTGATAGTTAATTGCCAAGCGCAACACATGACGTATCTCACTCAATAGAGCTGGCCTTCTGCATCTGCAAATTCAACCAACTGCAGATCAAAGACGTTCAAAAAAAGTAGCTGCCTCTGTTCCAAACATGTGCAGAGCCCTTTTGGTCATTTTGGTATCCCTAAGCAACGCTGCAGGCAGCCATGGATGTAGCGCTGACGCTGTGCTCTGTTTCATCAGGCTTCTAAAGGTGATTTAAAGTACATGGAGGACGGATATGTGTTATATGCAGATACCCTGCCGTTTCATAGAATGGGCTTGAGCACCTTGGGGTTTCGGTATCCAGAAGCAGGGAGAAGAGGGTCCTGGAACCAAGTTCCCAAGGATAGCGGGGAATGACAGCGTTAAATCCTGCAAGAGTTTAAAGGTTACTACACCACTGAGCCTGGCACAGTGGTGAACGCCTGTAATCCCAGCAGTTAGGAGGCTGAAGCAAGACAATTCAAGTTCAAGGCCTGTCCAGACTACATAGCAAGATCCCTGTTGCAAAAAAAGGGGAGGGGTTTGTTAATTATACCATCTTTTCCAGATTTGGAGTAGTTCAGGTTGTATAAGGAGTAACCACAAAGATTCTAAATCCTGTCTAATTTCAGAGCCTGCTATATAATAATGCAGTAAACAGCTTCACAGACAGCTGTCCACATTTTAAAAATCATTTCCTTATCTTATTTGGAAGGTACTGGTTTAATTGCAGAAGAGAATGGTAATTGTGGTGACTTTTCCTGCATGTCATCAAGCTCATTTTCTGTAGCTGTCCCAGTGTCCAGCACCACCATTAAGTTGTGAGGAAACACAGGGCAGGGTCGTGCGTGCCTGAATTCTAGCACTTTAGGAGGCCAAGGCAGGCGGATCACAAGTTCAAGCCCAGCCTGAACAATCCAGTGAAATCTTGTCTCAAAATAAAAAACCAAGAGGGCTGAGGTTTATTTAAATCTTCAGTACTGAAAAATAAATAAATAAAATCGAGAAACCCTCTTGCTAGTGTTGTCTCCTTCACATTTAAAAACAATATTCCTTACCTATTTAATAAGTGAAAAGTGGAACTTGTTACCACAGATCCAAAGTGAGGACCCAGGCGTGTGAGAATAATGAGAAGTTGAGTCAATATAAATAAATCTTGTGTTTCAAAGGATCAGATTCATTTATTTAACAGACACAGTTATTTGACCAATAAAGGCTGAGCCCCAAGAAAAACATTCCTGGTTACTCTACAAACTTAATCTCAAAAGTTTTGTTTACGTAAGCCCTATGAAGAGCAAATGAGAGAAATGGATTTTATAGTTCAAAATGTTTTTTCTGATAACATTGGCAGGCGGCTTCTTGTCCCATCCTAGGTAGAATGAAAAATAGGTTCTTCTGGGTACTTGTGGATTGAAGGTAGACTCATGTGCCATCTCCCCCCTAACTGCTCTTCCCATACCCTGACAAGCAGGAGAAATGATCACAACAGCAACAACAGACCCAAGTCCTGCAAGGTATGGCTGTGCACTCCTATAATCCCAGCATTCAGGAGGCTGAGGCCAGAGGATCACTGTGAATTCAAGGCTGGCCAGGGCTACCCAGCAAGACCCTATCTAAGAAAACGAAAAAAAAAAAAAAAAAAAAAAAAGAGAGAGAGAGAGAGTGCAAAATTCACTCTAGTAGTTTCTTAACTACTGAACTACTGGAAATGAAACTAGACAAGACAGCAACATCAAATAAGCAAATTGCATTTGAGAAGCCCAGGTATTGTTTGGTGAAACTTCTGTTCGCTTTGCATGTGTTTTAGACGGAGACAGAGAAAGATGATGCAGTCCAGTTCCCTGCGGGTTGCTGTCTACACGAAAACCACTGGCCTGAGCTGCCTACATCACTGGGGAGTGGGTCTCAGGTGTTAAAGACGCCCACAGAGGCCCAGTTGGTGTCTGGCAAGGCTAGCGTGAGAACAGAGTTCCTCACCCCCAGGCCAGCCTCCGTGCCGTCTGCCGGTGGCCTGAGAGCAGTCTTGGAGGGAAAGGGGAAGCAGGCTTCCTGGCGGCTTCCGAGGAGTAAGAGCAGCAAGCGGAGGTCGGCTTGGGGGGCTGAGAGCTTTGCGGTCTGCGTGGATCTTTTATCCCACACTTGAACAGCAAGGGCCCCAGCCCAGTCCTGCCAGATCTTTCTGTGCCACAGGATTCTTTGCAAAAAGACGACAAATACTTCACCTTGGTTTATGTTCACCTCCCTCCCCTTCCACTTCTAACTTGTCTGGGAAGGTGTTAGCTGCCTCTCCAGCCCTTTTTATTTTTTGAGACAGAGTCTTCCTAAGATGCCCAGTTAAGATTCAAATTTGGGATTCTTGTTTCTCAGCCTACCTCAGTGATGAGATTATAAGTGTGCATCACCACGCCCAGCTAACAAATGTAATATTTTAATGCCCAGACATGGTTCACATTTATGCATAGATGTGTTTGAGACCTGTCGTCAAATAAAAGCATAGACGTTTAGATTTGGAATTTCAGAAGCAGGAGGTCAGAAGATGTATATTTATTTGAAACATAGGGGGTCATTAACAGTTAATGTCATGATCTTTGGAATAATTAATAGGTGTTTCTGAGTAAGTTTTCGATGATCAATAATGAGGATGAAAGAGGAAGAAAAATGTCTTTTCAAAAATGTTGTTACTTTAAGAGATGTTTTGTCATGAGAATGTTTTATTCACACTCTTCTGACATAGTAATTTAATCTAAATACTCACAAATGTCACACAGCTCAGCTAGTCTTGTTTATCTAAGTAAAATAAACCAAATTCTATTTTCCAGTTCCCTCGCCCTGACCACAGCTTAACCAAGCCAGATTTTAATCTAAATTTTTTTAATGTGTGTTAATAGTGAAACAAAGATGTTTCTTTTTTAGATAGGCAGACTTTAAAATAACTTTTCAAGTATCCAAGATAAAGCAATAAGAAGTTATATTACTTAATAAAGTATTTTTGCTGAATATTTTTCTTGACTACAAGAAAAGACTTCATTGCCTTACAGAGCTTGGGGTAAAGATCCTTTCTATTTATAGAAAAGACTGTGGTAAAATATAATTTTAGTTAGGAAACTTGGGTACACTTGCAGATTTAGATTATTATACAATTATCATGTGACCACGGGGCAGAAGGATAGAGCTGTTTTTCTTCTGAATGTGCAGATGGTCTTACAAATGCTTCTAAAGTGGCAAAGTTCTTTTAAGTGCCCAGTCCCTCTTCATTTCTTTCAAAGTGCTGGTCTTACCCAGATTTCCTTTCTTCTTGGAACAAGTACCCACATCTTAAGTCATTTCTTTCTCATTAGTATCTGAACTGGCTTTCCTTACTTGCTCCTTTAACAAATTACCACAAACTTCGTTTACAGTGCTGAGGTTAGGACTCTGCCACAGGCCCTGGGAACTACACTGAACCCCAGATTCTCATTTAGAGAATTCTCCCTCTTTGGAACCCAGTGGATGAACAACCTCCATTCCCCTCACGCCCTGCAATGGGGCAGATTCTCGGGTTCCAGGAACAGCACGGGGGCATCTGTGCCCCCAAGTGTGCGAGTCGGGCTGTGGGGATGTTATTCTGCCCGCCACAGGATGTGCTACCCGGATGAGGAAGAGCCGGCCCACAGAGGACTGCAAAACTTGTGTACCATCGTTACCTCAGTTAGGCTCGGATTCCATCACTCACTGGGGGAAAGGTGCAGCAGCTCTTAGGAGGGAAAGCATTCCTCTTTTAGTTGCACTGATACTCCCGGATAGGGCGCTCCTTTGCCAGCAGTGATTTTTGTCATTATCTTGTTATAACTAGTCTGTATGGCCAGGCCCAGGCCTGTAGTCTCAGCACTCTAGGAGGCTGAGGCAGGAGGATCACAAGCTTGAGCCCAGTCTGGAGCAATTTAGTAACTTACAGGAATCCTGTCCTCAAAATATAAAATTTGAAAAGGGCTTAGGGTGTAGCCAATTGCTGATGCTCTGAGTTCAATCCCTAGTTCTGCAAACAACACAAAACAAAAAACTATCCCGTATGGCTAAGTGGACCTTAACCCCTGTGACCTTCCCAAAATGTGTCAGGCTAGAGAGAGAGGGCCGAGAGGCCTTGGCCCTGTGTCTGTTGGCTGGGGTGATCTGCCCCCTGCCCGCTTGCAGTGTCTGCTGGGATTTTGGTTGTCACGGCTGGGGGCCTGGGTGGGAGAGGCCAGGGTGTGCCTCAGCTCCCCGCAGCACACACGACAGCCCCTCCACGTAGAGCTGCCCGTCCCGAAGTTTCAGTAGTGCCGAGGTGGGGAGCCCCTCGTTGGGAACCGGGCAGCAGAAGGCACCCCTCCCCATATTTTTATTTTTGAGATTAACTCTTTACACATCAAAGAATTAGATCTTATACTAATAACTAATTAGTGATTTGATATTAGTATGCTGATTAGAATGGGATTGATATATTGATTGAATTAGATGCTATATCATTCAAGTAATGAGTCAGCAGATAATGTTTGGGCTAAAGATCAGTTGGAGCTTGGCGTGGTGCCACATACCTGTAGTTCAAGCTAGTTGGGAGGCTGAGGCAGGAGGATCACTAGAGCCCAGGAGTTCCAACCTAGCCTGGGCAACCCAGCATAACCCTATCTCAGAAAACAGAACAAAACGAAAACCACAAGATCAGTTGGAGGAAACAAGATACGTGGACCGGTGCACACTAATCTGTGTGCGACAGAAATGGTGATGCACTAAAGGAGCGCTTCCTGGATGGGACCGTTGTCTGCTTTCCTGCTTCTCATTTCTTCTTTATCGATGTTGCAGGCGTCCCTGGCTCTATGCCCAATGCCTCCTGGACCGGGAACCTTCGGGCCGTGAAGTGGATTGACATGGAAGATAAACATGGAGGCTGCCATGGTGAGGCCTTCATTTCCCGCTTTTAGGCCATCGCGCTCTTTGGGGTCCGTCTGAGAGCAGCTGTGCTCCACGGGCGCGGCACAGAGGGAGCCCCCGGCCGGGTTTGCCCCGCCGTCACTGTTCTCTTCCTCGGAGGCTCCTCTGTAAGGCAGGGCTGGCCTTTTTGATCTTAGTTTTCAAGGCTGATTATTTTCCAGCTGTGTTTCTTCAGGGAAACACAGTGGTCACCACGCAGAGAGGACAGGCTTGAAGACATAGTCTCTTGATAACGAGTTTAAGTATCTCACACACATTCTCCGGTTTAGAATTACGTAGGGACCTGCAGAAGTCATTTCAAATTGGAATAGACTTCCTTCCGGCTTGTTTCTGCTCTCTCATGGTTCATTCCTCAGACTCCTTCGGGGAGTGGAGCTCTTAGGGGAGGCCTTGTTCTCCCCACACAGCAACCTGGTCCTTGTCCCTCACCCCAGCCTCCGCTTCCCCTGGGATGGGGCTGCAGAGCTGTGGGAGTGTGGCACAGCGCGGGCACGGTTCCAAATGGGCGATCTGGACGCCCCGGGAATCCTATGGAGTAGGACTCGTAGCAGTCCTGGCGCTCTTTCCGTTCCAAGTCTCGCCTGTACGCAGTGGGCAGGCCCATACGGAGGCCACTGGAGCTGCCATCAAACGCAGCAGACAGGTCAGTGTTCTCCAAGATCTGGAGGCTGGAAAGCCGCGACCAAGCTCCAGCAGAGCCGGCTCTTTCCAAGGGTTCCGCTTTGGATGACAAATGGCCATCTTCTCCCCAGGTCCTCTTGTGGCCTTTCCACTGTCTGTCCTGATGCCTCCTCCTAGAAGGACTCACCCTCATGGCCTCCTTGTACCGTCATTACCAGTTTAATGAATGACCCTGTCTCCACTGTGAGGCGCGGGCCATTAGGATTCAGTGTAGGAATGTGGAGGGGCACACAGCATGCAGTGAACATCTGCTCAGAGACTGGATGAATGAATGAGAGTATGGCAATTTTGCCCTCTCCGCCTGTGGTAAGAAAGCTTTGCTTCCATTTTCCAACCTGGGGCTTCGCTTGCTCCCTTGTCTTACCTGCACACGTGTCCAGCAAAAACCTCCGCCTTTTCGCTTCTCTGCAATTCCCCATTACACCCGGCCTCTTTCTCATGCCCGACTTCGGTGCTGCAGGACCTCACCGGGCTCCAGAGCGGCTCGGAGCGCCCACCCCACCACCCCACCGGGAGAAGCTTCCGCGTCCCGGCATCCAGGCCCTACCCCAGGACGGAGGGGCGGGGGGGCTCCGCCGGCCTGTGTTCTTGTGGGGACCCTGACTGATCATGTGACAGCCGGGAACCTACCTAAGCGCGCGGTCCGAGTGGCCCCAGCCTCTCTCATTCTCCCTCTTGCATCGCCCAGTACGGCGGAAAGTGTTTAAAAGCTTAGGGTTAAAGGCACGAAAACTTCCCTCCAAACCACTGTGCAGGGAAAAGAGAAGGCAGAATCCACGGGCGGCGGAGCAGTGACTCAGGATCACGGGTGTCTTCCCCGTCTGTCTAGTTCACCTTGTGTTAGTACTGTGGTCTCCAAGGATCCCCCGCATCCAAAGGGTGAAAGGTTAAGCCCTTTCTTCTCTGTCAGCTGCCCAGGGTTCCATTATGTGCGAGGACGGCCCCTGGGAATAGTTCCAACTTCCTGCCAGTTTCCGACCCACCCCAGCCGTATTCCTTATTCCAGCAGGAAGCGCTCACCTCTACACTTCTTCCTTCTCCCTGACGGAGCCCAACTCTGCCAGTCCCTGAGTTCTCCACCCGTCCTTCTCCATCCTTTATTTAACAGTCATTAGCTGAAAACACCTAGTGCTTACTGCAGGCAGCCGCGGCCCCAGATGCAAAGAATGCGGATGTGAACAAAACGCTCTGAAATCCTAGCTCAGGGATTACAGTCTGGGCTGAGAGCAAAACCAAACACCATTGTCAGGAGAGAGAGAGAGAGAGAGAGAGAGAGAGAGAGAATGAATAAAATGATTTTCCTACGCAGCACTGGTACCCAAGAGCACTGAATGAGGAAGAGGGCAGTGCGGTCAGGGAAGGCCTCACGGAGAAGCTGGCCCTGAGGCAGGGACCGGCTCCCGGGAGGGGCCCGGTTGCGGGGCTGCAGTCATGGTCCGGAGCAAGGGCGCTGGGACCCGAACCCCACGTGGCCAGAGTGAGTGACCAGGGGGAGCCTGGGCCCAGCAGGGCAATGAGCACACCTTGAAAACCATCTCTGGCTGTGCCAGCGCAGGGCTGAGGAGGAAGCAGCGGAGCCCCCAGAGGGTACCACTCACACTGGAGCTGGGGTGGCTTGGAGCAGGGGGAGAGGCTCAGGTTCTGTTCACAGCACAGCACATTTTAAAGGCTGCAGAGACAGAATCACCGCAGCTGAGGAAGTGGGTAGCGCCTGGGGCACTGAAGAGAGTGCGGTAAACTTCAAGGCGCAGGATCCGCGGGGAAGGCAGACGTTTGGGGCTGACGGTGGAGATGCGCATCACACGACAAAGGAGGGGCCCAGGACTCCGCTCCCTGGTTCTCATTCACCCACACAGGGACCACCTGGTGACGTCTGTTATGCTATATCCTTGCGTTGTTGTTATTGTTGTTACTGATTTTTTGAGACAATCTCACTATGTATCCAGGCTGTCCTTGAACTCATGACAGCCTTCCTGCCTCAGCCTCCCAAGTGCCAGGATTATAGGCCTGTGCCACCACGCCCAGCTTCCTTGTGCTGTCTAACTCCCATCTTATTCAAACACGTAACTGTACCTCTTGTCCTCCAAAGTGGAGTTTAGCTTCCCCAGGACTGGGATGATGAACCTCATTCCATCTGAGCCTCGGCACGCTTGGCACCGACTCCGCCAGTCACAGTGGTCAGCTGTACCTGCTGACCCCCCGCCCTGCCTTCGGAAAGCAAGCCTGCTCTGACCGTGGTTCTGTTCTCCCCCCTGCAGGACACTACGTACACGGCATTTGTATCTATGGAAACGGAGACCTGAAGTGGCTGATGAATTCGCCCAGCCTGTTCGCTAACAAGTTTGAGCTCAACACTTACCCGCTCACCGTGGAGTGCCTGGAGCTGAGGCTTCGGGAAAGAACCCTGAATCAGAGCGAAACCGCCATACAGCCCAGCTGGTACTTCTGACCTGCGGCAGCTCACGCCCAGGGGACACCTTGGCCGGCGGGGGAGCCTGGCTCTGCAGGAGACTTCGACCTTGGCGACGTTAAGGGTTTCAAGACTACGGTAATGGCTTCAGGCCCGGCAACATAATTAGACTCGAAATACCCCCTGACACTGTGAAGGCTGCTGATGCTAACGGGGTGGCTGTGTGGAGCGACCCTGGCACTCTGGCCGGTCTGGAGGTTCCCGATCCCCCTCGGTGTTAGGCTGCTGTTCCCACCAGTGATAGATGGAAGCGTCGCCACATCACTGCCCAGGATGTTCCTCCTACAAATCTGTCCGAGAGGAGAGGGAATGGTCGGTCACACGATGCAGGAAAATGAGAACCGAGTTTCTTTGGACAAGGAGTCTTCAAGGACGCGTCAGCAGCCCCCGGCCCGGCTCGCACACACACAGGCCGAGGAACGGAAGCTGCTACTGCTGCTGTAAGACGAGGACCCCAGCGACACAAAGCAGTGCTCCGCTGAATGCCACAGGCTCTGATCTTCTGCCGGGCCTCCCATGGGGAAAGCTGCGAGACCCCTCCAAGGATGGAGGAGCCCTGCCTGCGGGCGCGTGCACGTCCGGCTTGGAGTCAGGGACACCACAGAGTGAACAACTCCTCTACTTCCCTAGCATTGTTCTCCTCGGAGCGCAGACCCTGCCCCACAAGGCCTCGCCTCGGAACAGCTCGACGATGCCCGGGGCTGAGGACGTCCTGCTGAGTTCCCGCTGCGGGGAGCACCCGTCACTCACCCCCCAGTCACTCCTTCAGCCCACATCCGAGGGCCTGGCGCCTCTGGGTGCATGCCGAGACCAGAAGGAAAGCAAGACGGAAGCTTCCACTCTACAGCTCTTGCAAACAAAGCTGGCTGTGGCAGCATGATCTTAGCTAAGTGGGAGGCTGAACTGGGAGGATGCCCTGAGTTTGCACCCCAGGGCCAGTCCCCTCACCCCCTCCCCCAATGACAAAACTCTTGGGAATCCTGTTAACGTTGGATAGCCTGCCGTGAGAATCCTGAAGAGTGATTATATTTAACACGTTCCTAAGTGTGATCACGTACTGTGATAGCAGACCGGGTTATCACCAGTTGAGAGGTAAATCAGGTTGTGCAGAAGGAAGCGGCAGGAGGAGGCGGAAGCCTCGCCAGCCTGCTGCGTGCTCGCTGCCCCGCAGGCTTCCTGCTCCCCATTTCATCTGAACCTCACAGAGGTCTCACGCGGCTCTCACGATCACCCCCATTTTGTAGATGAAGCAACTGAGACTTAGAGACATTAACATGCACCAGGGACCTAATTCTCCGTCTGAGAATCAGGACTCTCTCACTGGTCTTCTCAGTTCATTTCCTGAGGTAGAGTAATAAGACAAGTTGAAATAAAGCCATATTTAATATAACAGAGCGGGTAGATTTTAAGAATGTTCTCAGTGTTAATATTGAGAAAAAGTGCTGGCACCTCAGAAAAATGTGAAGTCTACTTTAGTAATCCTCTAGCCCCGCGTTCCTAAATATTTATTTATTCTAATGAAAAGCACATAGCGTAACTGATGATACATTTAACGAACACAGTCTTATTTTTTCTATACTTGTGCCTGTTGAATGTTAATCATATTTAAAGGGAATGGCTTTGATGGAAAACTCGTTTTCCTGCTACTGAAAAAAAGTGGAATTGCATGGGGCACGGAAGGATGGAAGGGTGGAGAGAGAGTGCAGTCCAGGCCGGGGGCCAAGGCGCGCAGCTGGTCTCTTCCCGTGCCTGGGGAGAGGCGATGCTTTACACTGGATCTTTCTCAGGTTGAGTGAGAAATTCTTCTGGGACAGATGTTTACATGTCTTTTGGCCACGTCTGTGTAGCGAAGCTCGGGCCGGTGGGTGTCACCAGCACACGGCACGTCCTGAAACTACTGTAGCTGTCTCTGTTTTTGGTAATGTTCTGCTCCCTCCCCTCCCCTGACCCTGGAAATAAATTAACTCCTTGTTTTTCCACTTTGGGGGATATTGTGCGTGTTATTTGATGATTGGTTAAAATCCACAAAAGAACATGTTCCACACAGCAATTCTCCTAGCGTGATAGAAAGAAAAGAGGGTGCGGGGCATAGCTCGGTGGTAGAGCACATGCCCAGCATACGGAGGCTCTGGGTTTGATTCCCAGCATTGCAAAAAAAAGAAAAGACAATACATCCATATGAGCATACCTATCTAGAAATATCCATCCACCGAAAATAATTAAACTTTCCCTTCGTGGGTCGTTGGGGAGGATAATGGGAAATGACAGGACAGAGTGCAGTGGAAGGTGAGTGTTGTTTAAGTTAAGTACAACTATTTTAAGGATTGAGGCTAGAATAAGTTAATATTTTCCTGACTTATATTCATTCTTTTACCTCCAGTCAGTTCAGGAAAATGGTTCATGTTAATATTATCATAATTATCAAATGCCAAACCTTTTGAGCAGCATTTCAGCTATAAGTTTGTTAAGGAAGTACTGTCTCCAGTGGGCACATGGAAAATTTTAAATATTAAGGCAAATAATATTTAAAGGACTTCTTAAACACCATTACTTTTTGTTACCGGGAATGGAACTCAGGACCTTGCGCTTGCCAGGTAGGCACTTGTGCCACTGAGCTATATATATCCTCGGCCATACACCATTTTTAAATGAAAAATGTTTTTCTTTTTTTGAGACAGGGTCTCACTGTGTAGTTCAGAGTGGCCTTGAATTTACTATGTAGCCCATTCTAGCCTCAAACTTACAGCAATCCTCCTGCCTCAGCCTCCCAGTGCTGAGAGTACAAGTACATGCCACCACACCTGGCTAAATGAAAAGTATCTTTAAAGCTAAAATTAAAGATTTTAAGCTATAAAAGAAATAAAAATATATGCTCGTAAAAATGGAATACAGAATAAAAATGAAATAATACAGACTATAGAATTAAAAGGAGGGCTGGCATATAGAGCTCAGTGGTAAGCACTTGTTTAGCACCCCTTCAGAGGAGGAGGTGATGACTACTGCCCCCCAGGATGGTGACGTGTGCTGTGTGTTCCTAAGTACCTTGTCAGTGTGGTGATACGGCACACACATGAACCATACAGCAGTGCTGTGCGGGGGAGTTTCCACAGTGATGAAAATGTTTTACATCTGTGCAACCAACATGGTAACCACATGCACTGAGCACTTGAAATGAGGCTGGTATTTTTCAGGATGATTGAGAAACATTATTATTACTTAGTTATTTTACTAGGCACACGTGACTATCACTACTGGACAGCCTAGCCCTGGAGGTGGAGGTCAGGTATGTGGATGTTTATGTGGAAATACCCGCACTGGCATTTTTTTGTTCAAAATAGCTATATGAATACATAATAGAAATTATATCTTTTTACAAACTGTTATTTTAGACTTGGACTTTGTGGGGTGTCTTGTTTTTTATCTCCCCCTTGGTACTGGGGCCTGAGCCCAGGGCCTTCGCACTGAGCTGCGTCCTCAGCCCTTTATTTTTTTGTTTTGAGATGGTCTAAGTCACTAAGTTGCCCAGGCTGGGCTTGAACTAGCAATCCTCATGACTCAACTTCCAAAGTGCTGGGATTCCAGGCATGCATCGCCATGCCCAACTATTTTAGACCTTTTGAAAATAAGCTTTTTATTTTAGAATAGCCAAAAGAAAATGCAGAGATAATACATACAGCCCATATTCAGTTCCCCCTACTATTAATTTTGCACACTAGTTAATGATCCAGTGCTGACACAGTTAACGACTTCGTGCTTGAGATTTCCTTCCTTTTTACCTCCTAACCCTCAGTTCCAGGAGCCCGTGTTAGACTCAGTTGTCACCATTTTCACAGGCGCCTGGTTTCAACGACCTCGACAGTTTTGAGGAACAGCGATCACATATTTTGTAAAATGTCCCCAAATTCATTTTGCCCAGTGTTTCTCTCAGTGCAGCTGATTTGGGGAAGGAAGACGCCGGAGGTGGAGAGCCACTTGTGACTTGTCACCTCCAGGGTCCGTGCTATCTGTCAGCTTCGCTCCGCGCAGGCGAACCTGCACCACACGGCTGCGGGGCGGGCGCCTGTGCGGTCTCTGCGCCGTCCAGGGGCCCCGCGCTCACTGCTGCGCACCGGTCTCCGGAAGGAAGTTACTGTCGGTGGAGTTACCACTGGGGAACTGTGCTCTGCCTCTTAGAGCAGAGAATCTACACAAATCATTTGCAGTCTTCTGTACAGGTTTATCTCCTTGCCCCGTTTAAAGTTTTTATTCAGGCATTTGTTTAAATCAGCACAGGCTCAGTGTTTCCTGCTGTGGGTAATGACCCAGGACTGGTCTATTATCCCATCCACTTGTCTTTCTATCATCTGTCCCCGGGGCTGTTCTAACTTGGCCACGGACCTCTCCCGTTTGACTTCTGAGTCCCTCGGATGTTCTGCTGTGTGGGGTTTTGCTCTTGCACACAGCCTTACTCTCTGGCACTAAAAGACGTTCTCCAGCGCGTCTCTTGCTGTTCTCTTACCCGGTTTCAAAGATTCTGGGTCAGAGCTATAGCCATGACCTGAGAAACACAGGGCGACCAGAGGCCCAGATCCCGTGGTTGAGGGGCTGGGTCACCTCCGGAGTAAGTCACCCAGACCGCGTGTGCCAGCGAAGGGGCAAGGACCCTGGATGGGGGAGGCAAGGTGGAGGGTGGGACTCGGGACTTCAAGACCAGTTGCAAACTACAGGCTGTCGGCTTCCTGCTCGCTTCCCTTCCGGGGTTCCCCAGGATGCTCGCGAGGTCTCCAGTGAGCCACTCCCTCCCCACAGGTAAGCGAAGACACTGATGCGAAACCTTCCAGGACAGACTGCAGTGGACGTGGCACTTGTGTATCCTTCGTTGACACAGTTTTTCTGCCAAGTCTTGCACGTGTCACATTATACTAATTGCCATGCATTATAGAAGAGGGTCGTGTGTGTGTGGCCGCATGGGCGCCCCTGTGGGGGGAACTTCCTTTTTATGGACACTTCTGTTAAATTAAAGAAAAGTAACTGATGTTGATAGGACACGTGAGCACCTTGTTACATGTTTTCATTATTTCCGGTAATTTTTCCATGTGTCACACCTCACGTTCTCTGGTGCTTCACTTTAAATAAGTTTTGCTTCTTTCTCGATAGAGAGTCACCCCATGTTATCTTGTATTCATAGGAATTCGCAATGAAATTCTGAAAGGTAGCAGTGACAGCCACGCTTCTCGTGTTCCCTACACGCAAGGGCATAAGTGAGTGTGGGTCAGAGATTTGGCATAGATATTTGGGAAATATACTTAATTACTTTAAAAATTAGAATGCCAAAAAAATAATTCTTTTAATTTGTGAAAAATCCCAGGTGCTACCTCATGTTTGTTGGCCGATGGAATTATGGGTAATTTGATTTTTTAAAAATTATTTTTCTTTCCACAAAAGGTGAGGGAAAAGGCTACTATTCATCCTTCCTTTTAAGCAGCTGGAATTTGGTAGCATAGCAAAAAATCTGTCTATCGAAACTCTCAAGCAGGGATACAGATGGATAAACCCTTGGATTTGAAGCCAGGCGTGGTGGTGCACGCCTTTAATCCTAGCACTCAGGAGGCTGAGGTAGGTGGAGTGTTGTGAGTTCGAGGCCAGCTTGGGCTACAACGTGAGCAAGACCGGCCCGAGCTACATAGTGTGACCCTGCCTCAAAAAAATAAAATAAAATAGGGCCAGGAGTTTGGCTCAGTGGCTTAAGCACCTGCCTGGCAGGAGTGAGGTTGTGAGTTCGATCCCTGGTATCGAAAAAAAAAAAAAAAAAAAAAAAACTTGGATTTGGGGGAGACTAAAGCCGAGCTCTAAAGTCTCTTATTAAAAGTGCTCCCTTGCCGGGAGTTTGGCTCAGTGGCTTAAGCGCCTGTCTGTCAGGCGCGAGGTTGTGAGTTCGATCTCCGGTGCCGTAATAAATAAATAAATAAATAAATAAAAGTGCTCCCTCTCCTGGTCAGGATGACCTTAGGCTGAAAGTGTCCAGCCAGTTGGAGTCGGCGATCGTGGGTGGCTGTCTCCCAGGGCTGAGTTCTGACCTTGGAACTAGCATGTCTTTGAGAAGAGGACCGTGGAAGCAAGGCTGACCACACTTGCCTTTCCATGGTGTACTGGCTTTGTGTTACTGTAATGGAAGACCTGAGGCTGGGTCACTTTTTAAAGTAAGAGGCTTACTTATAGTTTTAGATGCTTAAAGACAGAGGTCAGCAGCCCCTTATGGTGCCTCTGGTGAGGGCCTCACAGAGAGGGAGATTGTATGGGAAGACAAGAAGCCAGAGAGAGTGGGGACGTGATCCTTTCCAGGGGCACTTCCTCAAATTGGTCTAAGGAGCTCCTAATAAGCCCCTTCTTCAGGTTTCCGCCACCTCTCAAATGGCCACACTGAGGACCACACTCACGGGAGTGGGCGGCACCTCCCAGCTCTGAAGGCAGCGGGCCCACACACACACACACACACACCCTGCTGTCAGGAGGTCAGCCCTCCAAGTCCTCGCCTGGCCCTGGGGCAGGGGCTGGGGGCTATCGGATGCCTGGGGAGAACAACCCCTAGAAGGACAACTCAAGGAAGGGAAGGTGAAATTCAGAAACCAGCAGCCAGCACTAAGTGTCACACTGCGGGAGTGAACCCCAGGCATAAGGTGACAAAGAGCTGGGGCTGCTGGGAGAGCTCACGAAAGCAACAGGAGATTAAAGTGAATGACCTTGGGTTCAGGCCATTGACCGTCAGCCACGTACAAATGTAGGTTTTCTGTTTTAAATAGTTTTGTTTTGAAATCATTTTAGACTTGGAAAAAAAAGTGATGAATGCAATGCAGAGTTCTCATGGAGTTCTCCTCCAGCCCCTCCTTACATTGCCGTATTTTACATAACCAAAGCTCAAAGGTGGAAACCAGTTTTGTATTTAATTCTATTCTAGCCACGCGTTGAGCTGAGGCCAAGAGACGTTCACCTTTGCCCAGGACAGACCTGATGGGCCAGGCGAATCCCTGTAGTACATGGACATCACCTAGGCTAGACGACAGCAGTGGACTGACCTCAAGTCATAGTTCCCGCTGAGAGTTGTACCGTGCTATGACCTGCATATCTGTGTCCCCCCAGATGTCACCTGGGGAGTGAGACCCAACCACCAGTGTGATGCTGTGAGCAGCAGTGGCCCTCAGGAGGTGGCAGGGGCGAGAGCCCTTTTAAGAGTCCTTTGTGTGAACGAGGCAATGTGGTAGCATCTACGCAGGAGGCAGCTTGGGCTGCGGGGCCTCCTTCTAAGGGTCTAAGGTCGCAGGTCTGGTATTGTCACCGTAGCAGCCCAGACAGACAATGACGGAGAGGAAACGTCTCCACAGTCCCTGCTGCAGACTATGGAAAAGAATTAAGAGCAGAAGAGAGAAGGGGAGAGCTGCGGCCCCATCACTAAGAAAGTGTCAGAAGATGGCAGTGGTTAGAGTGTAACTTGTGACCTTGAAAGTCACTGGTTGAAAGCCCTTGGGTCAGATTTACTTTCTCAGATTCATTTCCTTACTAATGAGGTCTAACGAGTCATGGATGCCCCAGGTCCTGCCGCGTCCACACCTTTAACCTCTGGTGCTGGGCACCCTTGGCCTCTGCACAGGCGAGGGGAGGCGAAGCCAAGCTTAGCACTCCCAGAAAGCGGTCAAATGGGACTCCTCAGGGAGCGCCCAGCGGAAGGGGAGGAGGTTAAAGAATAACCACCGTAACTGCGGGAGGGGCTTTGGGAATGACAGGTACAGAAAGCTGAAGAGTCGCTCCGATGTGAGACAGGGATGTTTGCACATCACAGGAATATTCGAAAAATGGGAAATTTCCTCGAATACCGATGTTGTGATTGCCTGGCATGGAAATTTCCCTAGCTGGACATGTGATGGAGAAGCTTTTCTAAGCAGGATGGGAATCTGGGGAAATGTCATTTGAAAAACTTCCATGGATATAAAACTGGAGCCGAGACATGGTAGTGTTTCTGTGGGGCTTGGAAACAGGAAGATTCCATTCACTCTTTTCCATATTTAGCCAAGCATACATGCCTGCAATCCCAGCACTCTGAGAGGCTGAGGCAGGAGAATTGCTGACAGTTCCAGCCCAGCCTGAACTACATGGTGAGACCCTATCTCAAAAAAACAAAACAAAACAAAACAAACAAAAAAAACCTCACAAACTGTGTCAGGTTCCGGTTCTAGGCATGGAGCTATGTGTTACAATTGCCAGGTCCTTATAAGCCCAACAGTTAATACTCGTTATGTGCATGACACAGGGTCAGTTCATCAGCATTATTTTATACTCTGTGTGTTACAAGAGCTGAACCCAGGACCTCCATACTGAGCTATAGCCCCAGGCCTTTTTTGAGACCTGCTGTCACGAAGTCATTAAGTTGTCCAGCCTGAGCTCAAACTTGTGCTCCTCCTGCCTCAGCCTCCTAGAGTGCTGGCATCACAGGTGTGCACCAACACACCTAGCTTATTTTATACTTTAAAGGCGTGTTTAGGATATCTGACTCACATTTGTAGAACGCCATGCATTTGTTTTAGATTATTTGTAAAGACTTCAACACTTCCTATCTGCCAGGCACCGAGCTGATGGCTGAGATGTTGCTATGAATGTGTCTTTGCAAACTCTCAAGAACATTTTGTATTTTGTTTTCTAGCCACTGGATGTGAAGGATTCTGATTGATCTATCTGTAATATTTATTGCTGCATCTATACCTGAAGCAAATCAATTAAAAAAGAAGAAAAAAGAAAGAAAAGAATAGCAGATTCTCTATGGTATAATTGGGTGGAAAGAAAAATTACAACATGTATCAGTGAAAGTTATCAATCTTGGGCAGTGATTGAGTGCTGCCCAAGACAGGGTGACGTGGGGGTGGACCTAAGGAAGGCTGTCTGCCGAGATCGTTTCAATGTCGTCATGTTTTCTTTGCGGCACTGAGGGCTGAATCCAGGGCTTCATGCACACTAGGCAAATGCTCTCCCTCCTAGCGACATCCCGAGTCCTGCTCTTGTTCCATAGATGAGAGCATATTAATTCTACAAAACACTGGGGTTCGCTGCCTTTTTCATACATAAATATAACATATTTTGTTTATATTCATGCCCCATCCTTATATCTCCCCTCATATAGTTTCCTTTATTCCCCAATAAGAGTCTTCCTTTCTATTTTCACATACTTTTTTCTTTCCTTCCTTCTTCTCTCTCTCTCCCTCTCTCTCCTTCTCCTTCCCTCTCCCTCTCTCTCTCTCTCTCTCACTCTTTTTCTCTCTCTCTCTTCCACATATGTATATAATATTCATGTTTCTGAGTCTGGCTTATTTTACTGAACATAATAACCTCCAGTTCTATCCATTCATTTCCTGCAAATGACATAATTCTGTTCTTCTTCATGGCTGAATAGTACTCTACTAGAGTATGTATGTATGTATATATGTATGCCACATTTTCTTTACCCATTCATCCACTGATAAGCACTTGGGCTGCTTCCATATCCTGACTCTTGTGAATTATGCCACAATAAACATGGGCATGTAGGTTATGGTAGCTCTGTTTCTAGTTTTCTGAGGAGACTGTGCTATCACCATCTATAAGTGATCTCAGAAACTATAGCTGGAGATTAGGAATTACCTTTATCAATGCATTATTTTGCCTTAGTAAAAATTCAGCCAGTCATGGGCTCCTCAGAAGAAAAACCTGGTTCTTGGGTTTGGGCAGAGGAAACAGGAAATAAACCTGGAATACATTGCCCCAGAAGTGGGAGAGTGCTGAGTGATGGGAACACACCAGGAGGCACAGGGTCACCTCGTGGTCACTCTGGGCATCAGAATAAATAATGGCAGTAGCAGATCGTAATTCCAGTTACTAAGACTGTGGCACACATATATATTATATGCACATGTAAACATACTTGCATACATACACAAACTGTAAAATAAAATTTACAGTAGGCCATTAACTTGGATGGAGCTCTTGCTCCAGGCTCCAAAAGACCAAATATTTAATTAAAAAAATCAGCCTCATTAAATGAACCACAATTGTCTACTTAGGGTCCAGCAAACCTTCTGCAAAGGGGCAGAGATGAAACTCTTTAGGGTTTGTGAGTCGCAGGGCCTCTGCTGCAGTTACTCCCCTCTGCCGTTAGAGCTGCAGGCAATGTGTGAACAAGGCTGGGTCCTAATAAAACTTTATTGCTACCCTGTGGCTGTAGAATGTGGGTCCTTCCTCTCCAATAGCAATGTAAGTCAGCCTGAGGAGGAGAGGTGAATCACCGGCCTTGTGGGGCTGCTCCATCCACCCACTCCCCCAGCCAAGGCCGCCAAGAGAATCACTTGAAAAGCACAAGAGTATAAGATCTTTGCCTGAGCGGCAAATATACAAGTTGTCCACTTATTGAGGCAAACAAGGAAGAGAGCTGGAGGAAGATGGCAGAGCAGAGCGGGGGTTAAAGCGGAGAGAGAAGCCAGACGGTTTGCTGTGACAAAGCACGTGAGATTCTCCAGACCCCAGGGACACAGTGGAAGGAAACAGGACTCGGTTTGTTCTGTCCTGAGTTGCCAGACGGTTTGCGGCCAGGCCGCAGGATGACCCCAAGGGTTGTGGGAGAGGCTGCGCCCCCAGGTCAGAGAACTTGGACAGCGGGTGGGCCGCCGGGCTCGCCTAGGGATGTAGTACGGATGGGGAGACAGAGACAGAGAGGAGAGAAAGAAAGAAAGAAAGAGGAAGGAGAAGGAAGAGAAAGACAGAGAGACAGAAAGACAGACAGACACAGAGGCAGTGAGACAGAGACACAGAGATAAAGACGGAGAGAGACAGACAGACAGATATAGAGATACATAGAGAGGAAAACACAGAACCAGCACTCATAACAGGTATCAGTGTGGGAAAGGAAAGCGGCCATACCCAGCAGCCAGTGTTATAATACTTACCCACTCCTCAGGAGACAGAAGGCAGAAATGTCTCCAAGGGAAGCCACAGGCGCCCTTCCCTCAACGCCACCCACTCAGAGGTGGGCTAGAGTCAGGGGGGTAAAAGGATGCACCTCCCACCACCCTGCACGCCCTGCAGTCCAGGAACTCAGTCAGGGGCAGGGGAACAAAGCATTGTATTGGGAGGAAAGTCAAGCATAGCAGCCTAGTAATCCCAGTTTTTCTGAGAGGCTCAGGCAGGAGGATTGCAAGTTTGAGCCCAGCCTGGACAGCTTGGTGACTTAGTGAGACTCCACCTCAAAATCAAAAAATAAAAAAAAGGGCTGGGGAAGTAATGTAGTTTACTGCAAAGGTCCTGGATTCAATCCTCAGTATCACCACTACCACTACTACTACTAAAAATAATTATAACAACAACAAATAAAAACAAATAACAAAGCAGCTGGTCTTTTAATTTTTGAAGATGTTCTGGAAGTTATAGAATCTGCTCAAGGTCCTATGAAGTAACCTGCTGTAGAGAAGAAAAGGAAGACATAAAATAATATATCTGCAGACCAGGATTGCTAGGGGCAAAGAGTATTCGTGTCTTGAGTTGGATGTGCTAGAAAATATAGTAATAATCATCAATCTGGAGTCCACTAATGAATACTTTTGGTCACAAATGGCAGAGTCACAAAATCACATCCCCCCTACAGTCTCCCTGCATGCACACTCATCACACACGAGCACATATGCATGCACACACACACATACACACACACCCATGGAAGCATCTGGATCCTAGAAATGTGTAATTCCATAAAGTCGTTGCTGTCGTCATCCTCAGTGTCATCAGTGTCATAGATCAGAAAGCAAGACAGCAAGACCACAAATGTTGCTGCAGTTTTTTTGTGTGCTGGGGATTGAACCCACAACCTTATGCTTGGCAGGCAGGCGCTTACACTGCTGAGCTACATCCCCGGCCAAGACTACAAATAAAGAGAATAAGTAGAATGTACTGCAGGGGCAAATTACTAAAATGATGAAAAAATAATATTGATTCCGTGATTCAAGAGGTCACCAAGATGCACTCGTCTTTGTTGTAACTCATTACAGAAGACCTAAAACCACACTACATTTCAGAAAAACTGACAAAAGAGTTGATCCAAAAATGAAGGCTGAAACATCTCTGAGTGAAAGTGTTTGGATGAAACTACATGGCCTTCGAAGAACTATGCAGTAAGATGTGTAATAACCGACAAAAGCTTAGGCTGCAGAAGGTTAAGACTTTACCCGGCTCTCTGCTCAATCACATGTTGGTATAAGTAACACGAGTGACTGATGTAGTCATTAGGATACATTTGCTCAGAAGGAGCTGAGATGTGTTATGTGCACGTGTCAGGCCCCCACAAGGAGTCTGACTGCTGTGCACTGCAAACATGGGGCAGCAAAAAATAAAATAGAGTCGGCCCATGAAGAAATACATTTCAACTATTTGAAACATCCCCATGAATATATGTGAATCTAGCAGTGAAGGAAATGATTTGCAAATGTATGAGTAATCAAAATTGTTAATTTACATGAGTAATATATCAGTGTTCAAATTTAGTCCTCAATCCTCCATAATGCACAGTGGTTTACATGGAGATTTTGCCTTCTCCAAAATCCGTAGCAGACTGTGGAATGACCTGCCATCCGAAGCTGATAGAAACCCTTTAAAACTAAATGGATGAGAGGAATGAGTCACCATTCAATTATTTATTAGAAAAATCTGCTGAAAGCCCAAAGGTGCCAGGCACTATACTGAGTACTTGAGATAAAAACCATTAAGATGTAGCCCTGCCTAATGGAGCTGTCTAATTTGTGAGCACAGAGATTTGCAAGGATCCTCCCACTTAAAGGGTTGGGAGCAGTAAGCAGATGAGACTGTGGGCAAGCACCCAGGTGGGAAGACTCAGGGAGATGTTAGCCCAGAAAGGAGGGAGGCTTCAGCGAGGATGTAACTAGGAACAATCATGACTAATCGGCTGGTTCAACCACAGAAACAGGAAACGGGAACTAACCCTTTACCCATCATCTCTCGAGGTGGAGCCAGATCAGATAAAAAGGAGGGTGTGTGGTACTAAGTGCCTGTCTTTGACCAAAAGAGCAGGGAACACACAACATGAAGTATCAGTGTCACAAAATGGTGCTGGGCAAGCAGTGGAACCAGGGAGAGGGGTGGGGAGGTGTAGCACCCGGCTACAGCTCTAGATGTTCCCAGGGGGAAGGATGGGGAGAGGATGAGAAAATAAAGAAAAGGGAGGAAAGCTGAGGTCGGCCGGAGCCCTTACTCTCCTGATAGGAGAGAAAGGAGGGCTCAACTTCTGTAGCTGGTTTATTTATACACTCAGAAGGATGATGTCAATTTCAACCCCACTGCCTAGCAACTTGTCTGCCTGGCTGGCCTGGGCCCCTGGCCCTCTTGGAGCTGGAACAGCTTGTTTCCCTGGTTTGTTTTGGGCTCTCTGTGTTCTCAGGGCTGGCCTTGCTTTAGCCCCACACACGTGATCAGTCTCCAGCTTCAATGGCTCCCTGCAGGTAGGCAAGTTGTATCTGGCAAAATGAGTCCAACTCAAAGAGTAGTCAAATCCTGACTTCTAGAGGAGTAAAATGTTTTCAGTTTTCTTCCTCTCTCTTAAAAGACTCCATCCCTCCACCCCTACCCCAAGGTGTCAAAAACAAAAATGGAGTTTTAGAGATGTTACTTTTGTGTCATTCGGTTCAGATTACAGTCACAGCCACAGCACTGAATTGCCCAAGGCAGCAGTGTGCCAACTAAACACTGGCACCAAGCAGGGGCAGCTGGTGAGGGCCAGCCCCTTTCCCTGGCACAAGCTCGAGGTGACAAACAGGTGCATCAGTCACAATGTCCTGACTCGATCACTGCCCTTACTGTGTGGTGGAGAGTATGCCACGACTCGCTGGTCGACTGAAGAAGCCACATTCCCTGTGAATACGCAAGGACCATCAGCAGAGATTCTACTATGCTTGCGTGGCTCTTCTGAGCTATTTCCATACCTAAGGATGTCTACTGGATTTATGTGATTAAAATTGCAGTGATGGACTTATGGAACTGCTTTTCAAAGACTGTTATTTCCTCACAGTGTGTGTGTTACTCATGGGGCCTTCCCAGCCTCTCGGCAGGAAGCTAGACTGCACAAAACATCTTGTAGCAGGAGGTATTTGGTGGGAATACCCCATTCACACACACAATCACAAGCCCTCCTAGAAGCCAATAGGGTCACGGTGTGGTATTTGAAAAGAATGAATGGGAGAAACATCACCACCCCTCTTTAAAGTCGTTCTGACATCTGCCGAAAGGATCGAATACGTTCACAGAGCGCACAGAACCACAACACATACCTTTGTCCTGCTAAGACAACAAAAGAAGAGGTTGCCACCAAATTGACTCGAAATCCACTTTGGTTCAGCTTAGGTTGCTCTGACAAGGAAATTTCTCCATTTTGTTCTTTTTAATAAAATAGCCATTGAGTTACTCCCCTGGTCCCAAGATACCTACAGTCCAGAGGAACTTTTCTGAATTACACTTAAGATTCCAGGTGGGCATGATACCCTTTGTCACTGTCTTTTGCTTGTTAATTTTTCTGTTTAAATCAAGGTGACATGCAATTATGATTTTAAAATCAAGTGTTATTAAAGTCTTTGTGGTTTTTTTTTTTTTTTTTTTTTTTTCAGACAGGGTCTCACTATGCAGTTCAGGTTGACCTTGAGCTCACTTTGTAGCTTAGGCTGGTCCTGAACTCACAAAGATCCTCCGGCCTCAGCCTCCCAAGTGCTGGAATTACAGGCTGTGCCACCATTCTGGCTTAAAAGTCTTCTTATAATGAACTATTATCACCCTTCCTCTTCCATATGCAGTCCCAGTTACCAAAAGCAACTATCATTTTAGTTATTTCTCCTACTGATAATTTACAAGCACATAATATGCTTATATTGCCATATCTTATGTATCAGATTTGAATACTAGAAAGCAATAGCCTAGCCAAGTGTAATAGAACTTGCCTGTAATCCTAGCACTCTGGAAGGTTGAGACAGAAGGACAACAAATTCAAGCCCATTGTGGATAATTTAGTGACTTAGAATTTGCCTGAAAATTAAAAAAAAAAAATTAAAAAGGGACTAAGGATGTAGCTCAGTGTGAAAATCCTGAGTTCAATCCTCATAAGGCATCACTGACAAATCTTTGAAATGTAGCTCTGATTATTTCTTATCAATTCTTATTTTTGCATAAGTGTGATTTTCTCTTTTTCTATGTTAAATTAGCTCAGCTAGCAGTTTGTTTGTTGTTTGTCTCAATTCAAAGAGCCAGCATTTAAATTTAACTTGTCAGTTCTGCCATTTTTATTTGCTAATTTATTAATTCCAAATGGCCATTAGTTACTCATTTTGTTTCTGTGAAGTTTGTGTTGGTGGTCTTTTTCTAACTCAAGGAGTTATTTTTATTCTTTTTTATTAATAAGATTAGGTAAACCTGCGATTTTCTTCTGATCATTGCATGGGATATGAGATTTGCATAGCTTCTAAGTGGGCCTTTTGTCATTGGTTTCCAGATATTGTGCGATTTTAGTATTGGTTTACTCTTTGACCAAAGAGTTATATAAGAAAAAAAGTGGTTTTTAAAGTTTCAAGTGGCTTTTTAAAAAATTGTGGAGTTAAAAAAATAAATAATTGTGTTATTTTAATTAGTATTTAATTTTTCTCCTTATTCCATTTGGTCACAGAGTGTTTCCTCTATTATTTGTACTCTGTCATAGTGTTTTTCTTGGTGGCATCATCTCTGATCAATGGTAGCAAGTGTTTTGTGAACAGCTGAAAGAAATGTGTATTCTTGGCTTTCAAGTTATAAAATGCTATACTATCTACATCTCTCTGTAGATATGTAATCTTAGTAGCACAGATTCCTAGCTCCACCCCAGCCATTGCCATCTCCTGCAGACTCCCCGAGGTCCTCTGTGGGCTTGGGCATCACACCTGGGGCGGGGTAGGGGAGTTCCTAAGCAAGGAGCAGGAAGAGCAGCAGATTCTGCCTGCAAACTGGTGGAAGGAATTCCTGGGGCTGATCTCTCCCACTGTTTTATAGTCCTCCTCCCAAGTTACTAGTTGGCCATATATGGCTCTATCAGTCCCCTCTGCTCTTGCATTAACCCTTCTTCCTCTCATTCATTCCCCTTGCTCTTCCTTATCTCACCAAGCCCTTTGTCTTCCCTTGCCTCTTCCTTTCCAGGTGCACAAATTTATCAACATATTCTGACAGCCTCACAGCTTTCCTCAGTCCCAGAGTGCACCCTCCCTCCTCCTGCATGCTGTCCTCACTCCCATGAATATCTCTGTAAAACCCTCAGCACTAACCCTTCAATCTAACTAGAAAGTCCTCTAACAGAATCTGACCCCATATCTATTTTTTTCACCTATTACTATTCCCTCCATCTACCTCCTCACAATAGACTTACACTCCTCTTTCTCCCATCCCCAGTCTCTTCCCTCCACTTCTCCTGCCCATCACAGAATAACTGCTAACAGCAATTGAATATAGGCTGCAAAGATTATTGATAAAGGGTGAAAGTGTAAATGAAAGGTCTATTACATGTAAGTGATGTGTGATTGGATCTGTTGGTGCTGTTACAACCAGAAGTAATTCTTTCCTCAAAACACAGAATCCAAGTTGCTTACATAAAATAGTTAAATGAGTAGGTACCATCACTGGAAAAGTAAAGCTCAAAGCACATCATGGGAGGCAGTATCTTACTATAAAGATCTTCATAGCAAATACAAGCTCTTCTCATCTTCCTGGACCTTAACTCTCAATACCAAAAAAGGGGGGAAAAGCGGAAAAATCAGAAACAAAAACGGATATACATATACACAAGGTCATGGGAACACAAGACAACAGAATGTCCCCAAGGTCCCCTAACTATCCCCAAGGCATATCCAGGGGACATGAATGGAGAGGAAAGCAAACACCAGGTAGCAGAGCTCTACAAATTGTTTAAAGAAGAGATAAAGAAACTTGGTGAGTTCAAAGAAACCAAGACCCAAAATTTAGGGAATTATCACATAAAATCACTAGTGTGGCCTTGGAGGAAATAAAAAAATTGGAAGAAGTGACCAAAACTGTTCAAAACATGAATGACAAATTTACCAAAGATACAGAATTCACAAAAAAGGTATAAGGCAAAAATATCAGATGTAAAAATTACAGAACTCATAAGTTGCAGAAATGATCAATGGGAAAACAGGGTTTCTGAAATCAAAGACAAAATGGTAAAATATGATAAAGTACTCAAAGAAGCCTCAGAAAAGATAAAGAGAACAAGAAAAACTCATTCAACAGATACTAGGTGACACTAAGAAGACCAACCTATGGTGAATTGGAGTTAGAGAGAGAAACTAGAATATAGCACAGATGGAATAAATGATTTACAGGAATCACAATAGAAAACTTCCTGAATATGAGAAAAGAGTTCAACATGTAACTAAACAAATCTTACAGAACACCAACCAACTGCAATGGAAAAAATATGCCCACCAAGACATTATGATTAAAATACAAGGTGTGCAACCAAAAATTAGAAGTTTAAAAGTGGCCAGAGAAAAGCAAAAAATCACATAGCAAGGTAAACCCATTAGAATTATAGCAGATTCATCAACATGAACTTTAAAAACCAGAAGAGCTTGGAATGGAGTATTCCAACCCCTAACAGCAAACAACTTCCAACCCAGATTAATATATCCAGCAAAACTTTTCCTGAAGATACATGGTGAAATAAGGACATTTTAAGGAAAAGAACAACTCGAGATCTCTGAATACCGAATCAACGTTCTGGAAAGTAGTCAAGAATATCCTAGACAGAAACAATGAAACCAGCAAAGTCAAAAATCCGGATGAAATAGCAAAGGCAAATGGGTAAACAAAAACAACAACAACCAAAAAAAAAAAAGAAAGAAAGAAAGGAAAAAGGAAAAGAAAAACGAAGTCAACAACAGAGAAAGGGTACAATGATACCTCTCAGTAATATCTCTCAATGTTAATGGCCTCAGCTCCCCACTTAAAAGACATAGATTGGCAGATTGGATCTAAAAACAGAATCCAACAGTCTTATTGCATTAAAAAAAACTCACCTAACCCAAAAAGATATACATAGACTGAAAACTGAAGGGTGGAGAACAATATTTCTTGCACCACAACCCCCAAAACAAGTAGAAGTAGCAGTTGTACTCTCAGACAATGTAAACTTCAAGTTAAAACTGATCAAAGGAGACAAACAAAGTCACTATGTACAAATTCAGATAATGATCTAACAAGAAGAGATGACACTTGTAAATATATATTCACCAAATACTGGAGCACTTATCTTCATAAAACACACATACTGATGGACATAAAAGATCAAATAAATACTAACACAATCATAGTGAGTGATCTCAATACCCTACATTTGCAAAGAGGTCAATGAAACAAAAAAATCAATTAAGAAATATCAGAACTAAACATACATCTACAGAATGTTCTACCCTATGACAACAGAATACACATTCTTCTCTGCAGTACATGGAACTTTCTTCTAAACAAATCAAAAACTGGTCCACAAATCCTGCTTAAATAAATATAAAAGAATTAAAATCACTCTATGTTTACTATTAGACCATTGTTCAGTGAAACTAGAAATCAACTGCAGAAGAAACAATGGAAATTTTAAAACACCGGAACATTTAACAACATCCTTCTGATCCCCCAGTGGGTCACAGATGAAATCAAGGAAGAAATTAAACAATTTCTGGAAGCAAACAACAAGCCCAGCACAATCTACTGGAACCTCTGGGGGACAACAATAACAGTCTTTAGCGGGAAGCTCATTGAATCAATGCTCACATTAGGAAAGCAGAGTGAGCTCAAGTAACCTAATGATGAACTTCAAGATACTTGAAAAACAGCAGCAATCCAAGCCCAACTCCAATTTACAAGTGAAATTACAAAGATTGGAGTAGAAATTAATGAAATCAAGACTAAAAAATACAAAGACTCAATGAAGCAAAGAGCTGCTGCTTTGAAAGAATAAACAAAATAGACAAACCCTTAGACAAATTTACCAAAAGGAGAGAAAATACATTAATGCAAAGGAGACATCACAACAGTCTCTATGGAAAGCCAGAAGATAGTAATACTATGAAAAACTGTATTCCAACCAGTTGGAAAATCTTCAAATAATGGGCAGATCACTAGACTCATAGAAAGTACCAAAGCTAATTCAAGAAAACATAAAAATATCAAACATATAATAACAAGCAATGAAATTAAGGCATTAATACAACGCCAACCAACTAAAAGAGTCTAGGATCTGATGGATTCATTGCTGAATTCTATAAAACCTTTAATGATGTTATATCACCAATATTCCTCAAACTCCTCAATGAAACTGAAAGGTGTGCTACCAAACTCAATTCTGGAACTCAGCATCACTCAGATCCTAAAATCAAAGATCCAACTAAAAAAGAAAACTATAGACCAGTCTCCCTAATATGCAGGTACAAAAATCCTTAGCAAGATGTTGGTAAACAGAATTGCAACATCTCATCAAAAAGATTATACATCTTGATCAACTAGATTTCACTCTAGCATTGCAAGGATGGTTCACCACATGCTAATCAATAAATTTAATACGTCACATAAATAGAAGCAAGCACAAAAACCATATGATTATATCAATAGATACAGGAAAAGTTTTTAAGAAAATCCAACCTCCCTTCATGATAAAAACCCTGAAGAAAGTAAGTATGGAAGGGCCTTACCTGCATCTGATAAAAGCCATTTATGACAAACCAATGGCCAACATCATATTACATGGCAGGGAAGGGGAAGACTGAAAACTTTCTATCTAAAATCAGGAACAAGACAAGGATAGCCACTATCACCACTTTAGTGCACCATGATACTCAAAACATTAACCAGCACAATCAAACAAGAGAAAGAAATAAAAGGGATACATTTAGGAAAGGAAGAAGTCAAATTATTATTTACAGATGACATGAGCCTATACATAGAAGATCCAAAGAATTCTACAAAAGCTTTTGGAATTAACAACCAATTGGAGCAATGTAGCAGTATACAAAACCAACACACAAAAATCAATAGCATTTGTGTATACCAGTAATGAACTCACTGAGGGAGAAATTAGGAAAACAATATCATTCACGATATCATTAAGAGTAATTAAATGCCTAAGAATGTAACAAAGGAAGTAAAAGTCCTCTACAAGGAAAATGACAGTATTCTGAAAAAGGAGACCAAGGAGGACATCAGAAAATGGAAAACTATTCCCCTGTTCCTGGGTAGGCAGAACAAATATTGTCAAAATGCCTCTACTCCCAGAACTGATAATTAGCTTCAGTGTAATCCCAATCAAAATACCAGCAGCATTCCTTACAGAACTAGAGAAAACACTCTTAAAATTTATCTGTAGAACCAGAAGAGACCCAGAATGGCTATCCTGGGAAACAAAAGCAAAGCAGGAGCTCCCACAATACTTGACTTCAAGTTATATTAAAAAATAACAGTGACTAAAAGAAAACAAAATGGTATTGGCAGAAAAACAGAAATATGAATTAATAGAACAGAAAAGCACATACAGAAACATCCCCAGAAACATTCAGCTATTTGATCTTCAACAAAGGGGCCAAAATATAGGTTGGAGAAAACATAGCCGATTCAACAAATGCTGCTGGGAAGATTGACTTTCATATGCAGAAGATTGAAGGTAGAGCCATATCTCTTGCCATGTACTAAATTAAAATCAAAATGTATCTAAGTTCTAAGTAAACATTAAAATAGAAACAATGAACCTACTGGAAGATAAGAAAAGACACTTGAAGTCATACACGTAGGCAAGAACTTTCTCAGAACTCCAATTGCTTAAGAATCAACAAATGGGATTATATCAAATTAAAAATCTCCACAGCAAAGGAAATAATTAGTAGAGTGAAGAGACAACCTACAGAATGGGAAAAAAGGTTTGACAGCTATTACTCAGAGGACTAATATCTAGAATGCATAAAGAACTCAAAAAAATTAGACCACCCAAATAAACGACTTGATCAAGAAATAGATACATGAAATGATGGACACATCTCAAAAGAAGTACAAATGGCCAACAAACATGAAAAAATGTTCAACATCACTGACACCGA
The DNA here is from genome assembly GCA_004363535.1 of Dasyprocta punctata. NCBI lineage: Eukaryota > Metazoa > Chordata > Mammalia > Rodentia > Dasyproctidae > Dasyprocta > Dasyprocta punctata. The sequence goes on from RJWM01014927.1 coordinate 36,730, forward strand.
GAAAAATGCAAATTAAAACAATACTAAGATTTTATCTTATGCCAGAAAGAATACCGGTGGTCAAGAAATCAGAGAATAACAAATGCTAGTGTAGCTGTACTAAAAAAGGAACACTTCTATCTCATTGGTGGGAATATAAATTAGTGTAGCCAATACTGAAGTCATATGGAAATTTCTCAAAGAACTAAAATTAGAAATTCTACATGATCCAGAGATTCCCCTTCTAGGTATCTTCCTGAAAAAACTAAAGATATCACATTACAGTGATACATGAACACTGATATTTATACCAGCACAATTCATAATACTTGAAATCCTGGAAGCAGCCTATATGTGGATCACATGAATGGGTAAATAAAATGTAGTATATATATATATGTAGTGGAATACTGCTCAGGTATAAAGAAGGATAAGTTTAAGACATTTGTAGGAAATGGATACACCTAGAAAATATAATGTTAAGTGAAATAAATCAGACACATAAGGTTAAATATTGTATGGTTTCTGTCATTTGAGTAAGACAAATTACAAATAAAGAGCAAAAGAAAGCACTGATAGAAGGAAACAAGAAGATAGATACTTTGCAAGTGGGAAAGGGTTCAGAAGACCACGGACAAGGGAAGAAGGGTGGAAGGGAAAATAAAAAGGTCTAAAATATGTCATATATCTGCACCAAATACCAACAATGAAATCTAATTATTATATGTGATGAACATGAACTAAAAATAGTAATATTGAAAACAGGGAAAGAGGATATAGACACAGATGGGAGGGAGGTGGGTAGGAAGGGAAAGGGGGTTTAAAAAGAATCAAACTGTGGTGTGTACATTCATCTGCTCTCTAAGATGAATGTAATCTCCATGTACTGCAAGCTTACTAAAAGAAAAAGGATCTGTTACAATTTTGTTTCTTCTTTGAAGTTTTAGCCTCATGGACATGGGTCCTGTTATTGGGACAGATATTAATGAATACTCTTATCCTCACTGAATTGCATTCTGTCACATCTGATGCTTTTTTACATGCATTAATTTTTATTTGATATTAATGTCATGATTCACTTTGACTTTAGCTTTAATTTACCTAATGTATATTTTGTCAGTCTTTAATTTGTATACTTATCAGGGTCCAGGGCATAATAAAGAGATTTTTTAAAAATCACCTGTAATATGAACAGAGAAATTTCAACATAAATAAGTGCTAAATATTTAATAGGGGATTAATTACTAACTGGAACACCAAAAACTACAGGAACAGTGGATATAGGGAGCATTCACTGCCTCTAAAGCAGCACAAGGCAGAATAACCAAGGATGCAACAAACTTGGAAAGACCTCTGACAAAGGCTAAAGTTCCTAACTCATGGGTGAGGCCCACCTGATGATCAAGAAACTTGCTAAGATGCCACAGGCTGGGGCTGCAAGCAGGAAAGCACCAACTTGGCTTCCAGTAAGCTTCTGTCACCTCTTAGAATACCTACAAAATTTGCTGGGAAGCCATCTGGTAGGCCTTCATTGTAAATTGATGGGAACCCCACTGGTGGGGTGCCATGAGCCTTTCTGTGAGGACATCTTTCAAGGTGCTGGCAAAATCTTCTAGGAAGCTGGGATGCCTGCACAATTTGCTAAATAGTGAGCAGTACTGGGTATCTTTCAGCCTCGGTAGAGTGCTGATGTGAAACTTAATAGCCACCCACAGGATGAAAATCACTGGAAATCTGCCCTGTGCAGCACTGTCAAATTTATCTGGAAAGAACAGCACCTCCAAGCTACTAAAATCAGAGAAAAAAGCCTATAAGAACCAAGAATAGAAGTCCCTTCCTCTTTCAGTACCACTGTACAAGCTTTACTAACACAACATTCTGCGAGCTGGCAAAGGAGAATTATTTCCATGGCCCAGCTCCAGTGTCACACCCACAAAAATACATTTAGAGATGAAAGGCAATAAATTAATAGCTTGCACAATCCACCCCTTGACTTTTTAATTTCAGTTTGTATACCTACACACATCTGAACTTCCATACAGTAACAAAATGACTGCTTCCATCCAAGATATTCTTTTTGTAAATGAACAAGTTTTCAAAGTTTTCCCAAAAGTCAATGACATACTGTACCAACAGTTGCTGTATTAATCACTGGCTATATTAATTAATGCTCAAATATAATCATAACCCAATTAAATATTTTGTTGCCTAAATAATATAATATAATCTTCCATAACTGATAGATAAAATCATAATGTCATGAAGAGAGATTAGAAATGGTTAGCCTAAACACACAAATATGCACAAGTAAAGAGAAAATATGCAAAATCACACTACAATCCTCATTTGTACAGTTGGTCACAAGGCAGTAATATCTGTGATTTTCATCCACGACTCATTTCATATTTTTTAAAAATTTTATTTTAAAGACAGTAAAATCCAACAAAACAAAACAGAACAAAGTCAATCAAAACAAAGCAGTAGAACTAGTACAGAACTTCAAAGCAGGATACTGGAAAAACAGTAGCTACTATAGTATATCTTGTTATCTTCACAATAGTTGTTCATTCCATCAGGTATAGCAAATCAAACCAAAATCCAAACAGAATAAAACCAATCAAAGCAGAATATTGAATAAAGCAAAACAGTGAGAACAATATTGGGCCTCAGAGACAAGATAGAAGGAAATTCCCCATATTTGCCACATTGCATACTCTCATCCTCCCAAGACATGCTCAGACTGCTGGCCCAAGGCCTGCAAAATCAACCAAACAATACAAGCATTTAGTTGCTTTAAGTACTTTAGTTGCTATCAATTTAGCTGGTCCTCTGAACCAGCAGGTTGCTTACTGAGGCAGGGGGATGTTGATTCTCAAGCCACGTGCTGGTAGGCTCATGGGAGGTGCTGACTTTTCTCTTCCTGGAACCCGTTGTGCTGGTTACCAAGAAGGCTGGCTAGTTGTCTTCTTGTCTTCTGGTTGGATCTTCCCTAACCCAGCATGGTGGGTTCTCGGGAGGCCCTGATCTTTCTATTCCTGGAGTCTGCACCACTCACACTGCTTACCAGGAGGACTGACTTGTTGTCTTCTGGTTGGATCTTCCCTGACCCAGCATGGCGGGTTCTCAAGAGGCACCGATCTTTCTCTTCCTGCAGTCCTCACCATTCATGCCACTGACCAGGAAGGCTGGCTACTTGTCTCATTCATATTTCCCTTGCCTTCAGCCAGACCTCAACTACTCAATTTCCTTACCTGGTGGAGTGACCCAAATCATCTTTCCTGAACTATATGAGTTTCAATATTCTTACCTCTCTTTGGTTGTTGCAGTTTTCCATTAACCTTTCATATGAAGCCTGGAAGTACTAAGAGGGTTCTGAACTCCAAGAACTCTCTACAATCCAAAAAGTATTGATAAATGATTTCCTCTTGAAGTGAGGTCAATCACTCCACCCTACAGTATTATACTTATTTCAGCTTAATGATTAAGTGACATGGTAATTCAGAATGACAATCTCATCTTTGTGGTGATCTCATCTTGAAGCTCAGTGGATCCATTATGTGTCCCTTGATAACAGCATCCCTCCATCACCCTTGGGATCCAAGATATTCATACCAGCAGAGTTCAAAGTTGTGTAGACTAGGAAGAAAAAATCCTTTGAGTTATAGAAACAATAATACAATTATTTCCACTTTCAGTCTTTGATTCCCAGACTCATATATTTTTGCTACAAAGATGACAGCACTTTATAATGGTCTCTAATTCAAAGTACATACAGCCCCTTGGTCAGGGTATATACTACACCCAAAGACAGTGATGAAGGAAAATCCTGCAGTCATTAGCACTTCAAGCAATACCTTTGGTAGTCTGCTTTGGAGAGAGTCAGTCAGACATATGGATCTACACTCATCCCAATCTGGGCAGGTACACTGTTGGTCTGGATCCTGGGAACTTGGAAAGAAAAGAAGCAGGAGATTGGTAATAAGGAAATCTTGTTCCCTGATGGATGGTATAAAGCCACAGCTGTCCACTGTACACAGTACCAACACATTATACATAAGAACAACTCTGCCCCGGGGTAGCTTTTCAGATCTGTTTCTCCGTCATTAGCGCCCCTTTCTCTCCTGAGTTCCATGTACACGTTTCTTTGGATGCAGTTGATTTTTAATGTTTTAATAGAAAACATCCAAATATACATTTAAAACAGAGTATAATAAACTCTCATTGTGTCACTCCACTTCACAATCATCCAAATCATGCTATAATTTACTTTCTCTCTTTCCATTAAAAAAAAACCCTGGAATACCTTAAAGCAATTCTGAGTTTTGTTATTATGCTATTCACCCCTGAAATACTTCACTATGTATCTCAAAGGAAAAAAAATAGAACACTTTCCACCTAACATAATGCCATTATCATTAGAATAAAATTAACAATATTCTTGAGTACAGCTGAATACCCAATTCAGACACAAATTTCTTTAATTGTCTAAAAATTATACAGTTGGTTTGTTAAAATAAGGATCTGAAGGAGCTCCACTCATTAATTTGCTCATAATGTCAAATCTCTTGGAAATTTCTTTCCTTCTAGAACAGGTCTTTTGTTTTGTAAAACATCTCACATTCAAGATTTGGCAAATTGCTTTCTTGTTTTGTTTTTAATTTGGCTCTCTGTCATTTCCTATGGACTGGAAATTCAATGAAAAGACTTGATTAAATTAGGGTTCCATTAGCTGGGGGAAAGGAGACTATCTGGGTAGTATTGAGACCTTCATGTTGCATGGATCAGAATACAGGTAATGGCTAGTTGTCTCACTTGTAGGTTTACTGCAATTAGTAAATGACTTCAGGCAGACACACTTCTTCTAACTGCCCACTGAACACAGCCCTGAGAGAACCCGCCCACATGCTCCTCCTCCCTGCACCATCTGTCTCTGGTCCAGAAAGTCTTCTGTGACACCTTGAACATTTTTTTTCCATTGATAGTTACATTCAGTTCACTTCTAAACTGAGTGCATTTTTTATATTAGAACTTTTTTCTCTATTCACATTCTGGCCTAACTAGAGAAGGCTCTATGGAAGAGTTATCTGAATGGGATTAAAATAAAAAGAATTATCCAAGGACAGAAGTACATTTCCTGGACTCTCCCAGGCAGAACAACCACTCCTGCCCTTCTGCCGTCACTCACCTTTGTTATTTCTCCACAGCTGGATTTATCGCATAATACATAATGTGTATTTCTCTTTATAAGCCTTATTCAGTGCTCTAAATCCCTAATCCATGATTCAGTTAAAAGTTTACTATTGAATGAAGGTACTTTTCTATGGGCAATAGTAAACATTTGAATAGCAGTATAAATACAAAGTATCTTTTCCATCACTTCCTCACTAATACATCAAATTTTATATTTAAATGTTTAAAACATTTAATTTTGTGTTAGTAATCTTATTTATTTAAAAAATGCAATCTAATATTTCACAGACTACAGCATGATGCCCATGGGGCTCTGGGAGCATGTTTGCAGTGACTGTTAATGTATGGTTTTCCTTTCACACATGAAGACAGTGTCACATGGCTAATGAGTAACGGAATGAACATTCAGACCATACTACTCGACATGCATCAGTTACTTCTGCCCCCATCTCATAATCACATAGTAAAATTTTGCATTTTGAAGATGATTTGACATTTCTAAAGTAACAATGTTATGCTAAAGGAAACTTCCACAATCAGCCCCCAACTCTGTTCATTGTCCCTAGAGAAAAAACATTCTACCCAACCACTTCCTTCATCTTCTTTTAGCTTGCCTGATTAACCCCTCCCACAATACTCATTGTACACTTTTTTTTTTTTTTTTTTTTTTGGTACTGGGAATCAAACTCAGGACCTTGTACTTGCCAGGCAGGCACCAGTGCTGCTGAGTTATATCCCTGGCCCTCATTTTACACATTTTTAATCCCTCTAATTTCTTCTTTTTCATTCATCTTTTCCTGGTTTCATTTTCCTTGTCATACAAGTGAAGCTAAGAAGATATATGCTTCTCAACCTGCATGGGCTAATGGCTGGGACATGAAACTATACAAATATATGGAGACTAAACAATACATTATTGAATAATCAATGGATCACAGAAGAAAGCAAGGGAGAAATAAAAAAAGTTCTATAATCAAGTGACAGTGGAAACACAATATGCCAAAACCTCTGAGTCGTAAACAAAGCAATTCTAAGGGGGAAGTTTATAGATATGAATGTACATATTAAAATAATTGAGCAATTCCAAATAAACACCCTAATGGTGCATTTCACAGTCCTAGAAAAACAAGAGCAATCCAAATCTGAAATGTTTAGAAAAAATTATAAAGATCAGAGCAGAAATTAATGAAGACTTAAAAATATAAAAGATTAATGAATCAAAGTATAGTTTGTTACAAGGATAAACAAGATTGATAAATCCTTAGCCAACCTTACCAAAAAAAGAATATAACCCATATGAATACCACCAAAATCCAGAAAAATATAAGAAACTATTTCAAAAACTTGTATGCCAATAAATTAGAGAACCTGCAAAAAACGGAGAAATTCCTGGACATGTGAATGAACAAAGTTGAACCAAGAAGATTTAAAATAAAAAAAAAAAATACTTAAAATCCAAATAGCCCAATAACAAGCAATGGAATAGAGGCAGGAAAATAAAAGTCTACCAACAAAGAAAGCCTCAGACCTAATGAATTAACCACAGGATTCTACAAGGACTTCGGGCAAGAGTTAACACCAATACTCCTCAAAATCTTTAATGAAATTGAGAGAGAAGCAGTACTACCAAACTGACTTCTGGACACCAGCACTACCCTGACAGCAAAAAAAACTGGGCAAGCACTTAAAAAGAGAAAGAAAGAAAGAAAGAAAGAAAGAAAGAAAGAAAGAAAGAAAGAAAGAAAGAAAAAAGGAAACTATAGACCAATCTCCTTAATGAATACAGATGCAAAATTCTCGATAAGACACTGGCAAACAACATGCAACTAACCATTAAAAAGGTCATATGTCATGACCAAATTGATTTCATCCCAGGAATGGATGGATGGTTCAATATATGCAAAACAATAAATGTAATACAGTATGTAAACAGAAGCAAGGACAAAAATCACATGATGATTTCAATAGATACAGAAAAAAGGCTTTAACAAAATTCAACCTCCATTCATGATAAAAAAAAAACCGATGAAACTAGGTATAGGATCTTATCTCAAATGATCAAAGCCACTTACAACAAGCCTACTGCCAACATTGCAATAAAATGGTGAAAAACTGAAAGCTTTTTCTCTAAAATCAGAAACAAGACAAGGATGCCCACTCTTACCACACCTGTTCAATTTAGTACTTGAAACTTTAGCTGAAGCAATCAGGCAAGAGAAAGAAATAAAAGAACTACGTGTAGGAAAGGAAGACAAACTCTCTTTATTCACTGATGACATGATCCTTTACATAAAAGATCTGAAAAAACTCCATTGAAAGACCTCTAGGGGTACTAAACAAATTTAGCAGAGTAGCAGAATATACAACAGACGCAAAAAGCAATAGCATTCTTGTATACCAAAAAACTCACCAAGAAAGAAATTAGGAAAATAATATCATTCACAATAGTGTCAAGAAAATTTAAATAACAGCAAAACCTTGGTTTGTGAGAATAACTCATTGCACTCATAATCCAAAGCATTTGTATAAAAGTGAGAGAGGGAGAAGAACCAGTTGTGATCATGTGACATGCATGGGTTCTATGCAAATGTGTGATTTTCTCTCCCCATTTTAAGTTGCACAAGTCAGTTTCTAAGTAATTATTTTCTACTAGTCTTTTTTTCTAGTTGCATATTAGCTTGCTCAAAATGTTCTTGGCTATTTTTGATCCATTCTCTTGCAAATTAGTACTACAACCACTGGAAGGTGTCAATAAAAATAGTGATCCTCTTTTATGGTTAATATCTAAAAGCCACGAGAGAATGAGAAATTGAGGATTTAATTTTGATGGGATGAGAATGAACTGAAATTCTAAAACACAAAATAGGTGGAAAGGCTTCCAAAGCAACAAAGATGAAACAGTGGTACACATGGGAAGAGACAGAGAGGGCTACAAATCTCAGAAAGCACCAGTAAAGTAGATTTCTCCAAGGTCAGGGGACAAAGTCAGAAAAGTATGAAAATTTCTCCCCTTTGACACCAACAGATCAGGCAGCCTGAACCCTAAAAGGGGTGGGCAGGTGAGAAGCCTGGGTTTACCAAGCTGTGCAGGCGGTTCTCCTGCGTGCTGACCTTTGAGAATCCCTGAGATGGATAAAAGCATATATATATATATATATATATATATATATATATACACACATATATATATATATATATCAATTCGGATACTTTGTGTGTTCAAATCCTTATAGATGTTAAATCCTAGTAAAATGCTAATACAGTTGGCCCTTCATTATCTGTACCTTCCCTATAGTAGATTCAACCAAGGCAGAAGAAGATATTCAGGAGAAAAAGGGGCATCTTCTGAGCATAAAGACATTTTTCCTGTCATTATTCTTTTTTTTTTTTTTTTTTTTTTTTTTTTTTTTTTGTGGCACCGGGACTGAACTCACAACCTCGTGCCTGCCAGGGCAGGCGCTTAAGGCACTGAGCCAAACTCCCGGCCCTGGTTTTTTGAGGCAGGGTCGCACTATGTAGCTCAGGCCGGCCTTGCGCTCACTTTGTGGCCCAAGCCGGCCTCAAACTCACAACGCTCCTCCTACCTCAGCCTCCCGAGTGCTGGGATTAAAGGCGTGCGCCACCACGCCCGGCTCTGTCATTATTCTTTAAGCAATAGTGTGACAGTTGTTTACATAGCATTTGCACGGTGTTAGGTGTCTTAAATCACCTCAGGAACAATTATAGTATACAGGAGGCTGCTATCATTGTGTGTGTTCTGTGCAAATGTCTGCCATTTCACAAAAGGGACTTAAGCACTCATGGTTTTTATCTGGGGGTGTCCTGGAATCAATTCTCATGGATTCTGGACAATAATACACTGCATTTTAAAAATTAATCTTAGCTGGGCATGGTGGCACACACCTGTAATACCAGCACTTGGGGGGCTGAGGCAGGAGGAATGCCACAAGTTCGAGGCCACCCTGGGCTAAATAGCAAGTCCAGGCCAGCCTGAACTAAATGGTCAGAGCCTGTCTCAAAAAATCAATCAATCAATCAATAATAAATAAATCTTTAAAACATTAAATTTCATTCAGTATCTTAAGTAAAAAAGAGTGGAGCTGGGTCAATCACAGGGTGTCTGGTTCTTTAGAAGGGTTGGTTTTCTAAAGAAAAGGAGGCCATGGCAGGGCAAACGGCAAAGAGAATGGACATACACACATATGCACACGCATGTACACACACATACATGCACGCACACACATGCACATGCATGCACATGCATGCGTGCACACTGAGGTCCTGAAGCCTGTGTCTGGTTCAGGGAACATCGCAGCTGGTGATGACTTACTTCAGTCACTTCTGTCTTCAGCTACAAGTCCTAGAGCAGCAAGGTGGATTCCTCAGGAAAGTATTCGTGAAGGCTGCCATGGTAATGCTTCCTCCCCTCCCCCTCCCCCATCATTTGAACAGCCTTTCTGCCATTGGAATAAGAAGAAGGAGTGAAACAGCATTTAGAGCAACAGTGTCTGGCTGGGACAAGTGTGGGTAAGTTTGGAGCAGGAGAGTAAAGTGATCAAGAATGAATACTTCTGTTGGATGTGGTAGCACACACCTCTAATCCCAGCACTTGGGAGGCTGAGGCAGGAGAATCACTATGAGTTCGAGGCTAGCCTGAGCTACATAGCAAGACCCTGTTCCAAAACAACCCCAACAGCAACAAAAAGAACTAATAGCTCTGAAGCTGGATATGGTGGTACACACCTATAATCTCACCTTTCTGGGATCATGAGGCAGAAGGACTGCGCGTTCAAACCCAACTCAGGGAAAAAAATAAAAAAGGCTGGAGATGTAGCTCAGCACAATGGCCTTGGGTTCAATTCCCAGTACTGGAAGGAAAAAATGAATAGGTTTGAATACATATCAGCAATTCTCTCATTTTAGAGATTTTGAGGTTTACAACTCTAAGATGCTTTTGAACTCATCTGGTCCTTGTCGTTTCACAGATGTGAAACCAGAGAGCCCGGAAGTCACATGACAAACCCGTGACATGCCAATACAGAAGATACGTGGCCATGCCAGCTTGGAACCTGGGGTTTGTCACCCGCCTCTCCCTGAGCCTGTCTCCTGCAGTAGCAGTGGAACAGGACCTGGGAGCCCCCAAAGTCCAGGGGACACACGACAATAGCAGCAGTGACCAGCCTGCCCCACGCGCACACACATCCGCTGGAGACAGCAGTTTATAAAACTCTGTGGCCCCCGCTCAGCTCCTGGGTCCCTCACATTGTACAGGCAGTGACCTGCAGGGCGGAGCTGCTCTGGTTTTCTCGGGCGTGGGAAAGACCCTCGCACTTCCCTGTCCTCGGCCCTGCAGGCTGTTTCCTCAGTCTGCGGTCTCCACAGCTTAGCCGTGAGGAAGGCCACCATGGGGACATCCTCGCGAGTCCGTGGTTGAAGACAAAGACAAGGGCAGTGTAGCAAGTTACTCATAAAACCCTATTTCTAAGTTTCCAGGACTTTCCTCTATGCGAAATTAAGTCTTTCCTTTTCTTTTTTTTTTTTTTTTTTAATGTATTTTTGGTGCTGAGATGGAAGCCAGGGCCTCACACAGGCTAAGCAGCTACTTTGCTCTGTTTGGGGTTTCTGATGGCTTTTCTCTGTACAGCAGGGTTGTTCCTCGGTTAGGGATTTAAAATGGGATTTTTTTTTTCTCTTTTTGGTTTTTGTTTTTCGTTTTTTTGGCCAGGGGTGGAGGGCTGGAGATTGAACCCAGGCTCTGTGCATGCTAAGTGCCCACTCTACTACAGAGCTATATCCCCAGTCCTCTCTGTCTGTGTCTATTAAAATGCCATATTTAAAGATAAAGTGTCAGGAAGAGATGATGAAAATCATTTATGTGTGTATTTTTGCTTTGTTTTATTTTGTCTTGTTTTGGTAGCAGGAATTGAACTCATGATCTGGTGCTTGCCAGGCAGGCACTGTGCAGCTAAGCTATATCCCCAGGCCCTAAAGTTATACAAATATCTGTGAGGACAATGTCTCCAGGCCATTGCTCTTTAAAAATGTTTCTTAACTACATGCAATGAAAAGCCACATGGTTTTCTCTCCATTTAGTTGTGGGACAATGTTATTGTAACTCATAATGAAATGAACTACTGAACAATGAAATGCTGCTTGACCTTGTGATAATGTCCAGACCCACCCAGTTTCTGCATTTATCTTGCTACAGAATGTCAATAGACCAGCACCAGCCTACAGGACAAACATTTTCTGTTATAAGTTACCTACAGTAAAATACATTTTTTGCTGCCAGCCAAATGGATGAAGATGACACCTATCAATCAGCAGGGGCTACAGAGAGATTACCTAGGGAGCCTAGTTATGATTAACTTAGGTTGGATTGGGGACCATGCTTCGATCAGTCATCAACTGAGATCAGAGATAAATAAGGATGGAAAAGTCCTCACCCAAATCACCAGAATGAAACTGAGAACACCTGTTATGGTTTGTGTTTGAATATGCCCCCAAAGCCTCATGCAGTCATGGAGGCAGCTGAATCTAGCATTTGTGATTGGTTCATTGTCTAGTGCTGGGATTGGTAGCACGAGTGCTTCACCCACCCAGGGTGGGTAGCTGGCATACAATATAAGGGAGGGAAAGAGGCATGCTTATCCCTTTTGCCCTTTTTGCTCTTGCTGCCTTTGGTACCTGCTGCCACCACGAATGGCTGCCCCTGTGCCATGCCACCCTGCCTTGGAGCCAGTAGATTATGGGCTGAAACCTCCATGAACTGTGAGCTAAATAAACCTTTCCTTCCTTAATTTTGGGTGTCAGATATTTTGTCTCAGCAATGAGAGAAAAGTAACCAAGACAGAATTTGGTACCAGGAGTGGGGTCATTTCTGTGACTACACCTGATCATGTGGTTCAAGAGCCTTTGGAAAAGGTTTGTGGGAAGAGTTTGAAAAGGTTTGGAAACACCACCTGAAAGAGCATGCTGGAATGCCTTAAGCTGTTCTGTGTGGGAGATTCTGGTCAGAGCTGAGAAGACCAGAAAACCAGTAAAGACCAGGCTCAGGAGGTTTCTGCTGAGAAGAATTGCATTGGCTGTTGAGCTCCAGACAATGTGTGTTACGGCTTGGCAAAAAAGCTTGTTTGCATTTTGCTCATCTCCAGAGACTCTGCCAGAGACTAAGATTAAAAGTTGCAGACTAATTAATCTGACAGAAGAAATCCTGGAGCATGC
>RJWM01014928.1:0-49172 GCA_004363535.1 Dasyprocta punctata
GACGTCAGGGACCTTAGGTTCACAGTGCCACAGAAGCAGCCACACACCTAGGCCATCCAGGGCCAGGGGCTGTCCTCTGGGGATGCCGGGGACTGCAAGTGAGCCCAAGGCAGAGTCCTTTCTCAGGGCAGCACTGCTCAGACATCTCAGTTGCTAAATTCAGCCTGGGACAGCTCGGGCTCTGTGTCCCTCCCTTGCCGAAGGCAGGCAGGGGACCTGCAGTGGCCTCCTGGATGTCCCCGAGCTCTGAATGCCCCTTCCTGGAGTCCCATCCTTTCTGTGTACCTCCAGAGGGACAGCTGCTGGGTGTCCCCAGGGTCCCCATGGCGAGTCCCCGGTGCTCAGGTGTCGCTGGCCCCGACACCCACGCTGGCCCCTAGAGCTAATCACCTGCCTCCCTGGCTCACTGAGCCCCAGATGAAGGTGGCAGCTTGTGGGGTGCTGGAAGGAGTTGGGGGGGTGCAGGCACTGGGGGAGTGGAAAGAAATAGAAGATGGGGGAGTGGAGAAGCCCACACGCTTGTTAGAACAATCACCAAGCAGTAACCCGGCAAGGGGAACACAGTCATCGCTACCCTGTCTACACTGCAGCTTCTTCACAGGCCAGGCAGGTGTCTGATGGAGAAGAGGGTGGGGCCGGGCTGGGGACGGGAAAGAGGCAGAGCCCAGCGGGACCAGGCTCTGTGCCTCGGGCCACGTGGATTTGCTGAGTAGCCTTGGGTAAGTCACTTGCCCTCTCTGAGCCCCAGCTCTCCCTTCCTGGAAGATACTTGGCCTAAACCACATCTCCCTGGCACTGAGCAGGGATGTGACTACTTGGTCATCTTTGGAGCAGACTGGGGATCGAGGGTGTCACCCCAGCAGACTGAACAGGGTCAGGACTAGTCTCTGTGACTTGGGGGACACCAGCTCCATCTCTTACCCAGTGTGTTCTCCTCCCAGAGGAGGCAGCAGAGAGATGACCCTGGCTGGGGCGGGGGTTCCTTGGGGGGCTCTCAAGGGTGGGGTCTTTTCTTGCTTTGCTTTTATTCATTGTTAGTTGCAATATTTACTTTTAGGGGATTTTATGGAATGTAAAAACCGAGTGGGACCCAAGCCTGGGCTACATATTGAGTTCAGGGCCAGCCTGAACTACATAGCAAGACTCTGTCTCAGAAAACAAACAAACAAAATTAAGGAGAGCATTTCACGTTTCTTCGTTTGTTTGTTTGCCAGGGTGGGAACAGAACCCAAAGCTTTCACACTGAGCTACATCCCCAGCTATTTTTTTATTTTTTATTTTGAGACAGAGTCTCACTAAGTTGCTCAGTCACCCAGGCTGGGCTTGAACTTGCAATCCTCCTGCCTCAGCCTCTGAGAGCACCTGGATTACAGGTGTGCACCAGTTGGCTTTACTTAAGACTGCATGAGCCTCAGGGTTGAAGAATCACCAGGCTAAAGCACACGTGGGGCAGTGTCTGGCAGGCAGAAAGCGGTGCTAGCCGTCAGAAGACTCTGAGTGGCCTCTTTCTCCATCTTTGCCATGTTTGCTCCCTAGGGATACCTCGGCTTCCCCTCCCCTTGCCCAGGAGCCAGCTGGGCTCCTTTCTCTACGGTGTGGCTCTTACCTAAGTCTGAACCCCCTACTGGGACAGCCCGAGGTCTGGGAATTACGTGGACGGCATTTAAAATCACAGATCCCGGTGCCAACCTCAGTTTACTACTCCCTGGCTGTGTGACCTTGGACAAATGACTGAGCCTCTCTGTGCTTCTGCCTCCTCCTCCTCCTCCTCCTGCATTGTCACAGTTAACCTGCTCGTGGCTACAGGGCTCTTGTCACAATGCAAAAAGCAAGTGCCTCTGAGACACTTAGCGCCTATGAAGTGCTCGTCCAAGTTCAAACCATGCTGGCGGCTGGCGCCTCCTGTCTCCCCGCTGCAGCAGAGCCGCCCCCCACAGGGCCGGTGTCCCTGGAAACTGAGGGAGGAGTGAGAAGCAGCCTGGTGAGCGCGTGGTCTAAACAGAAGCTGCTGGTGGAGAAAGGTGCAAGAGGAGGTGGGGACAGCCCGTCTGGGGGTCAGCAGCTGCAATGGCCTTCGGGGTGGCCGCCAAGCAAGCGGCCTGTGCATAGGATCCCAGCAGTGGGGAGCCCCTGGCCACAGGGCAGAGGAGCAGCAGAGCAAGGACCCAGTCCCTGAGGGCCCCAGTCTTCCCTTCCCTCCTCCAGGCCCTCAGAAAAGTGGTCTGGTGCAGTAGGACCTAGCAGGCACAGTCAATCTGATAGCATGGAAATGCATTTAAAAGAGGGAAGAACCTAGCTAGACCCAGTGGCACACACCTGTAACTGTAGGACTTGGGAGGCTGAGGCAGGAAGATCACTGTGAGTTCGAGGTCAGCTTGGGCAACACAGTGAGTTCAAGGCCATCCTGAACTACACAGTGAGACCCTGTCTCAGAAAATACGAAAAGAGAAAAGAAATTCTCTATGCTGAATTTGTAGCTCAGGACAGAGCTGGTAGCTGCCCACTGGGAATGAGCCCACCTTGGCTGACTAGGATGGTGATTTTCCTGGCCACAGGGCAGAGAAGCAGCAGAATGGATTTTCACATTCCTGGAGCATGTGGGGTTTTGATAGGCTCATGGGAATTCAAACCACAGGATCTTATTTTTCTATTGCATGCTTACTTGTAATTCTAAGATAATTTAGCCTATTAAAGTGAAAATCTAATCATCGTGATTTAATATACAATTGAGTTATTAACTTAGATGTGTGGGTTTTAGTTGAAATTTTATGAAGCTTATGCTCAGTAATAGAATAGCTGAGAATGTTAAGTTTGCAGTGTATAACTTTCTATTTACTAGATCTATGAGAACTAACTAGGTATTCAGGGAGAGTTTGTTAAAACAGGCCAATGAGCTTAAAAACATCAAATAGATGGATTTAAGATTTTTTTGAGGCACACAATGTGTGATCAAATTATATGGTGAATGTTTAAATTTTTTGAAAAAATGTATGATAGTAAGACATATTGTCATGAATCCCCTTCAGAATCCACCCCCTCACTTCTAACATGCTTATCCCATCATTCCTGCCACTTTCCGAAGCAGTTCTGGAAGTTCTCTTTCGTGAGTGTCTTCACGGGTTGTGTTGAAAAATACAGGGAAAGCTGCTGCTGAGTGCCGTCCAACAGGAAGGCTGGCTCGTAAAAATAAGACGCTGTGTCCTCATCCACCTTAGTCACGGAATCCGGTGCCGTGTGACTTCTGGCTCTGCAACATCAAAATGACCACCACAGGGAAATGTTTTGAATGATCTCAGGACATCAAGGCATCCAGAACAGGGCAACTAAAGGCCCTTGTGAAAGAGAATTTCCAGAACTGCTCCAGAATGTGGCCAGAGTGATGGGGTATGTGTGTTCAGAGTGAGGGAAAGATTTTGAGCAATGGGCCTTTTACTGTAATACATTCTTAAAATTTAAACATTTACCGTATTTTTCAATCTCCCTACGTATACAACACATTCAGAAAAGTCAAGAGATTACAAAGAGGCCCAGTGCCCAGAGAATCAGATCAAGAAACCTAATGCTCCTCCAAATTCCTCTGGGTTCCCCCCGAAGTCATTCAAAACACTTACATTACAAATTCAATATAAGCTGTTGGAGTTGTGTTTAATTCATTATGTTTGTAAACAGAACCAAATACCCTTCAAGACCTCTTACCAGTGGTTGCTAAAATCTGCTTGATATAAACAGAAAAGGATTTGCAAGTGAACTGGAAAGCTTCCGAGACAGCCTGTGCTGCAATTTTGTTTAATAATTGAACTCGAGCTGTTTAAATTCAAAGTAAATCTCTGGGTAATCTTTTTGGAAAAGAACAACTATGACTGGTGAAAATGGTAGGAAACTCAAATTAGCATGCGAGCTCTAGTTCTGGGTCAAAGCCAGGTCTAGTTCCAGGTCATGGCCTGCAGCCCTGAAAGAATTGTGTTTAAATGAGGCACCAGACCTGTGTCTTTCCTGAGGCCCAGGGCATGGTCACACCTTCCCAGACTGCTTTCAAAGTCATGAGCTTTGCAGGTTTTGCTTTTTTCTTTAAATGGTGTAAATTGGCCTATGGTTTACTTTAAAATACATTAGGTAAACAATGTGACTTATCCTGTATGTTATTAGGAGTCCTGAGGATTAAACCCAAGAGCTCCCTACCACTGATCAATCCCCCCAGCTCTTAAAAAAAATTTTTTTTTCTTTTTTAAATTTCAAAGCTGGGCGTGGTTGCACTGGCCTGTAATGCCAGCACTCTGGGAGGCTGAGGCAGGAGGATTCCAAGTTCCAGCCCAGTCTCAGCAACTTACTGACTTAGACTGTTATAGGTAGCCTGCTTTTAAAAGTGGCTCTCCAGTAAAACTTTACCGGGTTCTGGGTTGCTCGCCTCTCCCTCTGGAGTTAGATTCCAGGTTCTCCTCATCTCGAACAAAGAAGTGAACAAAATGAGCCAAAGGCGGTGGTCAAGTTTATTAGCAAAAGTGAAAGGGAAGAATGAGGAAGAAACTGGTGGAGCAGAGCAAGCTTGGGCCAAGTAAAAGGAAAAACATGATAAAAGGACACCCTGGAGAAAGACGCCGAGCTATCGTGAGCAAAGCCACGACAGCAACTTGCTCTTGGCACCTGCGTCCTTCACACTGTCCAAATCTCGAGGAAACCCGAGAGAACTTCTCCACACAGGTCGTGAGAGGCGGTGCCGGGATCCCACGTCTCAGGCTGACGTGAGGTCTATGCGGTCCTATTGTAAAACCTCTCAAGCTCTCACAAGAAGTCCAGGTACAGGACTTGGGGATCTTTGTAATTAGCAGGTCACACCTACGTCCCCACGTCCTAATCTCCTATTTCAAAGCCCTGTCTCAAAATAAAAGGCCAGGGAAGGTAGCAAGAAAGCCCAGTTTGATCCCTAGTATCACTGAACAATAAAAATAAAATTATTTTAAATTATCTTGGCTGAATTTGAGTTTGGAATTCTCTTGCCTCAGCCTCCTCAGTAGCTGGGACTTTTTTTTTTTTTTTTTTTTTTTTTTTTTGGTGGCAGGATTTTGCTATATGGTTCATGCTGGCCTTGAACTCACTTTGTAGCCCAGGCTGGCCTTGAACTTGTGGTGATCCTCCTGCTTCAGCCTTCTGAGTGCTGGGATTACAGGCATGCACCGCCATGCTTGGCACTAGCTGGGATTAATCTACATTGTAGCACACTGTACCACAGTCACGTGTGTTTCCACTTTGGGCCCTGGTCTCCTAGACAGTGTTGTTGCCCAGGAGCTCCCAGAATATCCCGGTCTCTGTGCTGCCCGTGGCCTTTCTGAGCACCGCTGGTCCGTATCGGGAAGGCTTCAGTGGCTCTGTTCCCTGGGGCTCCGGTCAGCCGGGAGGGCGCACGGCCTTCACAATGCGGGGAGATAGCAGGAGGTGGAAGGATGGCAGAAAGCAGACAGAGTCTTCACAGGTGAGTTATCCACATGTCGACTGTCAAGAGCCCGGGAAAGGCAGTCGCAGGAAGCAATGTCCCACAGCCCTGTCCCCAAGCTCTGTGAAGTGTGCCCAGTGCCCCCAAGCTCTGTCCTACCTAGTTCCCCTGGAGGTCAGGTCCCTGAGGTGCTGCAGGGAGGGGGTGGAGCCCTCGGTCCCATTCCCTGTCACTCCTATGAGAAGGTGGCAGGTAACTCGCAGGTCACTATGCCAACAGTCACACTGCCCTAGGGCCGATTAGGCAGAGGGCCTTTTCATGGGTGCAGAGGGAGCTGAGACTTCCCCTTGACTGTGTTTCTCCAGGTGCTCTGAGAGGTCCTTAATCTCCATGGGACCCTGAAAAGAACGTGGCTTTGGAGTCAGAAAGGCCGGGGTGCCCTGCCCAGCCTGGGTGGACGGCAGAGGAAGAGGAGCTCTGCCCTCGCCTGGGTCTCTGCTGCAGCTGAGTGCAGGAGGCCCCGAGCAGGCCGCACCCCGAGATGGCAGTGGGGGCACCAGCGAAGCTGCCCCCTGCCTCCCGCTCTGTGGCTTCCTCCCGGCTGACAGCTGTCACTGGTGTTCTGCACATGGTTGGGCTGTCACTGCCCTCTGGCCCGATGGGTTTGCGGGCTGTAATTACGTGTGCTCAGCCTCCCCGTGCCGCAGACTGCTGACTCCACGGTCCCTGCTGCCAGCCTTCTCTCGGGCCAGAGCTCCCTGCCTCTGCCTTGCTGGGCCCGGGCCAGCCACGCCTGGCCGGCAGACAGGCTTTGCTCTCGGAGCGGCCAGCGCTAGCCTCTCCCTCTCCAGCCGGCCACCAGAGCCGTGGGCTCAGGCACAAGAGAACTCAGCCCAGGGCGGAGCCCGGGACACAGACGTAATCTGGCCAGAGTCTCCTGTCTCCTCCCCTCCCTGGGTCCAGGCTGTGGTCTTGCTTAGTGCCTGTGTCCCCATCACCTCAGGGCCTCTGCTCACGCTATTCCCTCTGTCCGGAACACGCTTCCCGCACTGCTGCCTAGACTCCTCTTCCTGTCCTTCTGATGAAACTCCTCTTCTCCGGGGAACGCCTTGCTAACTCCACAGAGCCAACAGATACACCTGCCCCACATTCTCAGAGCCCCTGGTGGTGGCTCATGCCCAGACTGAGCTGAGGGGACACCTGTCCACTGCCACTGAGAACTGAGCCCCCACAGAGCAGGACCCGGGGCAGGTGTAACAGCGGCAATGTGCTAGAACTCACATTTATTGAGCACTTACTGCATGCCACATACAGTTTGAAATGCTGCAGAGAGATCACCCCGTTTAACCGAAGAAGTGCCTATAATATAATCATGAGTGGCTTGAGAGATGCCTCGGGGCTTAGTGAATCCACTTCTGGGTGTGGCTGGCTGGGTCACAGGGGTGTGACTTTGGGGGCTACATCTGGTCCCTGCCCCTTCCTCTGCGGCTCATTCCTTATCTCTCTGCTTCCTGGCTACCATGAGGTGAGTAGCTCTGTCCCACCAGGCCTTTCCACCATGATGTTCCTGCCTTGGAGCAGCTGGTCATGGACCAAACCCTCGGAAACTGTGAGCCATAATAAACCTCTCCTCCTATGAGCTGTGGGACTCAGAAGTTTTGTTCTACTGACTGTAACACAACCACCACAGACCCCTGTGCGGAGAACACTACAATCTACATCTTACACATGAGCAATGAGGCACAGGAAGGCAAAGTAACTTGCGCAAGATCCCAACACTAGTGAAAGAGAGAATAGAGATTCCCAGCACCTCATGTGCCTAACCCTCAGGCCACACTGCCATGAGAAGCAGTCAACAAACACTTCTCATTCATTTCTTCCTTCCTCCTTCATCCATTCAGTGAGTGCTTTCAAATCTCCTCTTGGTATAAGGGCCTCTGTCTGGGTGTTGGAGGGACAGTAGGGGAGAAACTTGGGCGTGCAGCATCCTGGGGGATATGTCATGGCAGAGGCCAGCATGATAGACTAGGATGTCTGGTGACAGAATATGCAGGGCCGGAGCTGGGCGCGGTGGTGCACGCCTTTAATCCCAGCACTCGGGAGGCTGAGGTAGGAGGAGCGTTGTGAGCTCGAGGCCGGCTTGGGCTACAACACGAGCACAAGGTCGACCTGAGCTACATAGTGCGACCCTGCCTCAAAAAACTAGGGCTGCGAGTTTGGCTCAGTGGCTTAAGTGCCTGTCTGGCAGGTGCGAGGTTGTGAGTTCAGTCCCTGGTACTGCAAAAAAAAAAAAAACCAAGAATACGCAGGACCAGCTGAGCCCAGCTAAGGGGCTGTTTCCAGACAGGTGCACTGAGGTCTTGGAGGAGCAGACCCCAGATCACAGGCTGGCACAAAGAGAGGGAGTAGGCCCGAAGGTATCTCAGGAAGTGTGTCCCCCAGAGGGGACAGCGTGGCTGACCAGGGCTGGCAGCAGGGGAGAAAAGTGACCAGGACTCGGGACTGTGTGTGCACAGCTCAGGAATGGGCAATGGAACATATGGTCGTAGTGGGGTCTGCTTTTGTCTTTTTGAGACAAGGTCTCACTATATAATTCAGCTTGGCCTTGAACTCACTATGTAGGCCAGGTTGGCCTCAAACTCATGGTGATCCTCCTGCCTCAGCCTCCCGAGTGCTGGGATCATAGGCATGCGCTATGACACCCCGCTGAGTCTTCTTTGAAGAGCCTGAGAGGAGTCAGAGAGAAAGAGAAAGGGAATGAATGGCTCCTCCCTCCTGCTGACTCTTGAGCAGTCAATGAGCCACCAATGAGGGAAGCTTGCCAGGGCCAGGTGACCTCGAGTTGCTTTAAGTGGCCCCTGGCTGACAGGCAGTGAGGAACACTGGTCCCAGCCTAGAGCGACAAGGTCACAAAGTCTGTCCCAACCTGAGTGGCGGAAAGTGGGGCTTTCCCAGCCTCCTGAGCTCCCAGCCTGTAGCAGGCGCCCTGAAGCAACCCCAGCTGAGCCTGGGACAGAATCAACCTAGGCCTAGCATTAAGTCTCCAAGTTCACGGTCACTTCATGTGCATCAGCAGAATGTTAACCTCTCTGTGCCTGTCCCACTTTTGGGAAGACAGAGACAATCCAAATATTTCTGAGCCAGCCCTGGTGGCACATGCCTATAATCCTAGCATTCTAGGAGGCTGAGGCAGGAGAATTTCAAGTTCCAGTTCAGCCAGGGCAACTTAGTGACTTAGCAAGACCCTGTCTCAAATGAAAAATAAAAATGGGTTGGGGATGTAGCTCCATTCAAATGCCCTGGGTTCAATCCAAGTACTACCAAACAAAACAAAACAAAACAAAACACAAACAAACAAACAAAATCCCACCAGCTTCTCTCCCAGTGATTTCCCTGCCCCCATCCTCCAGAGATGCAGTCAGATGAGCTGGATAAATGTCTATGAACTACTCTAACAGCCTGGAGAAAAGGACTGAGGCCAAGCATAGTGAGGACACCATCGGTGTGGCTTTTAAATCCCCACCCAAAGCAAACCCAAGGAACTGCACGAATGGAGGTTTGGGAAGAGATTGCTAATAGAAGGCGCTTGCTGAGTGCTGGGAGCTAGGGGCTGGGTGCTCTGTGAGGTCAACAGCAAGACAGCCAGCGGGGACCTGCAGAGCAGCACCTGTCTGGGTCTGGCGACAGCCACAGAGGGAAGAGGACAATCACTGCTAACGAGGACAGTCACTGATGCTGGTGCCTCAAAGAGCCATCATCACCCACCTCGTGATGAGCAGAGCCTCCTTCTTATGTTTCATCCTGGGGCAGGAAGCTCAGACAGTGCCTTTTGAGGGTGCTCAGCAGGGGCAGAGGAGCTGGCATTGCCCATGTTGTCAGGCCTGGTTCTTCCTTCTCACCTGAAAGCTATGGCGAATGCAGAATTGGATGGGAATGGGAATGTGCACTGGTTGGATTGGTCAGCTTTCTGGGACAAATTACTCATGTCCATAATTTAAGAGAGGTTGATTTGGGCTCACAGTTTTCAGAGGGTCCAGTCCATGGTTGACTGACTCCAAGTCAGAAACAACATGGTGGAAGGGTGTGGTGGTGGAGGAAAGCTGCCCAACCCATGGCAATCGGGAAGCAGGGAGAAGATGGAGAAGCCCAGGGCAAGAACATACCCCTCCAAATCACACCTCAGTGACCCAACTCCAACCAGGCTCCATGCCTAGCAATACATTCAGTATGAGCCCGTCAGACTGATGAGGGTAGCACCTTCATGATCCAGTCACCTTCCAACACATGGGACTTCTTGGGGATATTTTAGATCCAAAGCATAATAGTGGAATCAAGCCTGACAGACCTGGGTTCAAATTTCATCTGTATTTGTGTGACTGCATCAGTTAGCTCTTGCTGCATAACAAACAGCCTTAAACCTGCTAATTTAAGCAACAAGTATGTATTCAGCTCACAAGTCTGCAGATTGGCCAGCAACCTGGACTCAGTCTGGGTGCTGTTTGCTGGCCTTGCTCATGCATTTGTACTCTGTGGAACAGATGGCTATGGTGTTAGGTGACTTTCTCAAGGAGACTTGGCTGCCTTCCCTCTGTCCCTCATGGTCTTTGGGCCTGCAATGGGCTTATTCACATAAGCAGAGCTCGAGGGAAGGCAGAAGCTCAGAGTCATGCAGTTCTCCCCTACTGCCTTTTGTCCATCAGAGCAAGATTAACACCTGCCCGAGCTCAAAGGCCGGGGAAGTTGATTCCACCTGGAAGAGGGAGGAACTTCACACTCATGTGTGAGAAGTACAGACCAGAACAGCATTAATTGGAGTTTCCAATACTTCTTCTCCAGGCAGCAGCCTGCCTAAAGGACCAAGAGGAGCAGGCCTTCTGAGCCCAGCTGGAGTCACATTTGCCAATGTCCACAACACGGCAAGGGATGTGGCCATCCCAGACCACAGGTGCAGGTGTGGGCAAGGATTTGTGGCTGCTTTTGCAAATGATGCTCCCCACCGCTCCTCCCAGGCCTTCATCCACAGAGATGTCTGGAGGAGATGAAGATAGAGACATGTCACTGGCGACAGGGGCGTGTTCTGAGGACTGCATCACAGAGAGCTCCCTGGATGGGAGACCTGGGCCACAGTGACAGAAGACGTGGGACAAACGAAACACAAGGGGGAACAATGCAGTCAGGAGATGGAGGGACCAGGACATCTTGCGCTGTGGCTGGCATGACATGGCACAGTTTTACAGTTCGCATTTTTAATAAGCAAAAGAAATACTCTCCAAAACAACCATAAAACACAGTGAATGTGTAAACCAGTAACAGTTGTTTCTTGTCCCTATCAAGCATTTTGTCCTGTGCAGTTTATTGCCACCAGCATTGCCACCAGCACATGCATAATGCGCTATGTCTTGACGGTGACCCCGGGATCTCTAAGCCAAAGGACCATTGTCCAGTTCCATTATGACCTAATGGAGCCACGATACGTATCCCAATAGCGTCTTTCAACAAATAATCCCTGCGAAAGTTGTTGCTGAGATCAGTTCTTCCCATAAGAAGTCTCTAAAGTCCAGTACATGTTTCACACCTCTGCCCACCTCAATTGGACCAGACACATGGTCACCTGGAGCTGGTGGCCACCGTATTGGACAGGGAGGCTCTGGTGGCTCTGGTGGCTTGGTGGGTCCTTCTCTGGGCACCTGGAGCACCCCTCACACACAGTGAGGAGCCCCTAGAGACAAAGGGTTACCTCTCCCCTAGGGGCTCAAGCCTGCTTTTCCAGGCCAGATTCGGGAGCGACCCAGAGCACTCTGACACCAGCCCTATGTCACCTCCCAGGACTTGCTGAGCTTCTGCCTCAGGATCCCCCACCTGTCCTGGGCCAGGAGGCCTGGGTGTGAATCTGCTGGCGTGTGGGGCGACACTGGGCCCTTGTGGTAAGGGACGGAGCTGCAGTGAGAAGAGGAGAAGGATCCTGATCCTGGGCCTCCATGGCTTCCCCCGCCCGACTCCCAAGTGAATCTGGGATTCCAGGGGTGCACCAGCCAGCCTGGTTCCTCCACATCTAATTCTGCTGGCTGGTCCCCTGGGCTCCACCTCAACAGCACAGTTGACTCTCCTCAGTAGCAGTAGTTATGCAATATAGTTGCAGCAAACACAGAATTAGCAAATACTGAGCCATGGCCCACCAGGGGGATACAGACACAGGTCCCAACGTTTCCATCTTCCTGTCTCCATGTAGCTCTATTTTATTTACTTGAACACACTTTATTTAATATGTATTGTCCTTTAGCAAACATTGAACCCATGGCCAACAGCACTGCACGTCACACCCAACCAAAGCTTCTCTAACACACGTATTTTCTCTGTCAGGCACCTGGCAACCTCTTTGTGCTCAGGAACACTTTGTAGTCAGTCCCCAAGCTCTGGGCTGAGGGAACACTTTAAAAAGCAAAGTCACCAAGAAAAAGCAAAACATACAAACAATGAGGAACTAACTGCAGTAACAAAGGATAATTCTTTTTTTCTTGTTTTGCAAGTTAAGAGTTGAAACGATGCAGTAGAGTGTCCCCTCATCTGACTTCAGCCAGGAATGTGTCCATGTCTCTAACCTTGCCAGTTTCCTGGTTCTTTGACAAGGATTATTGCCTGTGCTACCTCAGTTTCCCCCATGTGCCGCCAGCACTTTCGCGCCCCAGGGCCTTGGTATGAGCCCTTGGGTGTCCACGCTTCCTGTCTGCTGTGGACCTCTGGAAAGACTGTTTTGGAACAGAGCTGCAGGACCTGGTGGCCCTGCTAGAGAAGCTGTTATGGTTTGTGTCTGAATGGTCCCCCAATGCCTCATGTTGTCCTAGGTGGAACTTTTTCAAGGTGGCTGAGTCTAGAGCGTGTGAAGCTGGGGTCGATTCATGGTTCGATGCTAGGATCAATTGTGCTAGGATTAAGGGTATGAGAGCTACCCACCCTGAGCAGCCTGGATAAAATAAAAGGGACACAAAGGGCTGTGACTGGCCCTTGTTGTTCTGCTACCTTCTGTCTGCCCTGAACTGTTTCTCCTCTGCTATGCCCCTCTGCCATGCACCTGACTACAAACTGAAATGACTACAAACTATAAGCCAGATAAACCTTTCCACCCTTAACTTTGGGCATTGGGTATTTTGTCTCATCAACAAGAAAAGTAACTAAGACAGAAGCCAACTCCTCCCTGCGGGAAAAGGCTACATTCTTCAATTTAGAAACTGCAGGGCCCGTGATCACAAATAGCGCTAACTTGTAATTCTAGAATCCCAGACTCCACCCGGGAACTGGCCACCGCCCATCTTGCCCTCTGAGGTCCTAGCTGGGTAAACACCATCTTCATCTAATTAGGAAGCAGCAGGAGTTCACGATCCACCCAAGGATCTGACCACACTCCTAAGGCGTGTGTTTGTGGATGAACCACATCCGTGTGTTCAGGAGTCACAGGCCGGCAGATGTGGTCCCCTGGTTGGCCTGAGTCGAACTTTAAGTAAACATTGAAGTCCTGCAGCTCATGCAGCAACAGAAGAGATGTTTTTGATATTATACAGAATTTAAAATAAAAACCAAACAGAGGACCCACGTGCGCCCAGTCACAGAGGCAGAAGGAAAATTCAGGGCTGGTTCCATGATGAGAAAATGTCACAACCCCTACTTCCTGGACTTTGTGTAACATTACTGCCTTTGTGATTAAAAAGAAAAAAATTGGGACAAAAAGAAGCTTTCTTCCCCGCTGCAGAGTCCTGAGGATGATTTATCAGCGTTTAACAGCCAAGTCACCTCTTTGCCCCAGGCCTGCTGACCTTCTGGAAAATCACTGGTATTTGTCATCATTACCAAAATTGATTCCCTGGGCTCCTCAAGTAGTACTCAGTTCTTCTGCACAGTAATGGATGAGGGCATGGGGCACCGGGGAGAGGGAAGCATCTATCCTCACAGGGCATCCTGCAAGGTAATAAGGCCCATTTCACAGCAGGGTGACGGGAGCCCACGATGAGTGCTGTGCTGTTTTTGGGAAGAGGGGAAAAGGGCTGCTCCCCACCTGCAGGACATGAGGGTGCTCCTGGGGTGCAGGATGCAGTAGGTCCGAGTTGGGGTCTCCAGATGCAAGCCCTAGAGCAGTGGGTTGCAGTGTGAACAGCTGGTTGTCACAGCCTGGAAACAGGTGCTATTGGCATCTAACAGGTGGAAGCCAAGGACGCTGCTCTGTGTGAGGCTGAGCAAGGTGAGTGTTTCCCAGAGGACTGGGAGCCAAGGTGGGAACATCCTTGTGGCAAAACAAAGCTGCCTAGTCACCAGCTGGCAAGCAGAGCAGGGGAACAGTGCCCATGAGGAAAGGGTCAGGGACCAGATATAGACCCCAAGGCCAGGCCTGTATGACCCACTCAGAAGGACTCACGATGTCCACATGGAATGGATCCCACTTCCTGGACAATCATCCGAGCATGAAAGAGGGGAAGACCTGTCAGTGTCATCCAGCCAGGAAGCTGTGCTGCAGGCCTCTTAAAAAGTAGCCCTAAGCTGGGTGTGGTGGTGCACATCTGTAATCCCAGTGCTCAGAAGGCTGAGGCAGGAGGATTGTTGTGAGTTAGAGACTGGCCTGGGCTACAAAGTGAGTTCAAGGCCAGCCTGAACTGCATAGTGAGACCCTGTCTCAAAAAATAGGACTGGGAATTTAGCTCAGTGGTGTGAGCGCCTGCCTGGCAGGCATGAGGTTGTGAATTCAATACTTAGTACCCTCCCCCCCAAAAAAAACAAAAAAAAGTGGCCCTGATTCAAAAATAACACCTCCCTTCCCAGCACCCTGGGTGATCTAGGTGCCAAACTGTGGTTGCTCCAACTTCCTGCTATGGGAGCACCTGGCATATACCTGGCTCACATCAGACCAGTGAGGGCGAACCTTTTAGAACTTTCAGTGATAACAAACAGCCCACTGCAGCATGGGTTCCGTAGGTTCACCACCCCTGTGTTAGATTTTATTGGCTCATTCTCTGGTTCAACCATTGCAGCCTCTTTACAGAGAAACTGAGGCCCTGAGAAGCTACACAGTAAGCTCAAGATCACACAGCAGGTGCAAGACAAGGCCAGGCTCAAACCTTGGTTCTACTGCTTCAATGCCACCTTATGGTTGAGCTTTAGAATGTAACCCAAAACTCTCAGCACTCGGAATGGGGCCTTTGGCAGGTGACCAGATCATGGGGTGCTATGCTCATCCTCGGAGCCATCTACTAATGGGTTCAGCAGCTGACCTGCTGGAGGAGGGGGCCTGTAAGAAGAGGCATGACCTGGGGGGTTTCACTCCCTCTCAGATCCTCCCTTCCTTCTCTGCTTCCTGGCCACCAAGTGGCCACCATGGCAGCTCTCCTCCCTGCCATTCCTTTCCACCCTGCTGCTTCTGCCTTGGAGTTGACTGACCATGGACTGAAACCGTGAGCTAAAATAAACCTTTCCTGGGGCCGGGCATATAGCTCAGTGGTACAGCGCCTGCCTGGCAAGCACAAGATCCTGAGTTCAATTCCCAGTGCCAAAAAGCAAAACAAAAATATATCACCTTTCCTGTGTGTCATATTTGGTATTTTGTCTCAGCCATGAGGAAAGTGACAAGACACCCACCATGCTTTGTGCATCTTAATGGAACAACCCAAAGCCACCACAGGTGCATTATAGTAGCCACCCTGAGCATGCACTACACCGGGTGCTGTGGTGAGCACTCCATACCTGTAGTAAGGCACAGGTTCCGTTGTCACCACCATTGCACAGGTCAAGTTGCTAGAGCTTCCGGGGAAAATGACTTCCCAAGGAACCTAGCTGCTGTCCCTTACAACCCATGGCTGCAAACTTTGGGCCACAGCAGGAGCTCCACGCTCAGAGCCAAGCTCTGGCCCCAGAAGTCCCTAACAAATGGCCCTGGTCTTGCCAGTGTCCCCTGGCCGCCTGGGCTCACGTGCAAGCTGAGCTCAGCTGGTCTCTAATGAGCATCCCAGAGACAAAGCAGCTGGGTCTCCTTGTTCAGTGCCCTGAGGTTGGGACAAAGGCATGAATTCGTGCACCAGTCTCTGTTCTCTTGTAGGAAATAATTGGCTCCAATTAAGTGGGTTGGATGGAGCCAGTCCTCGGAGGGGTAGAAACGTGGGCCGGGTGGAAATGAAGGTCTGAAGATGCCAGCCAGGGCCAAGGGCTCCCTGCACCAAAGAGAAAAACAAATAGTTGGAGCCAGCAGACAGCAGCTCTGCAGGGTCTGTCACTTTCAGAAGCTCTGCTTGCAGTTTGGGCATCTTAGAGCAGAGGGGTGACCCCTGTCACCAAGGGAGCTGGCCCAGGTGACCCTGGTCTGGTGTGACGATGCTCTGTGGCTCTGAGCCAGGCCATGTGTCCGAGCCCTCCTATCTCTATCTGAACACCGGGAGAGGAAGTGATGGTGGCCATGACAATCTCAGAACTGCCAGGCTCTCTGCCACGTGCTGGGATGAGCACCGGCCCAGAGCACTAGGAGGTGGGGACCAAAAGGTCCTCAATAGCTCCTCAAGTCACTAACAGGTATTTCTCCATCACCAGCTACATTCCAGGTGAGAGGATTAAAGAAATAACATGAGTTACAATGCCAAACTCACAGGGCTTCCACTGGGTAGAAACAGGCAGTAAAACACCAAGTCTGCTGAGTGTAAAGGTGTATACCTGCAATCCCAGCTACATGGAAGGCAGAGGCAGGAGGATCCCAAGTTTGAGCCCAGACTATGCCACTTAGCAATGTAGTGAGATCCTGTTTTGGAAACATATGATTAAAAAGGGCTGGGTAGAGAGACTGCCTAGCGTACATGAAGCCCTAGGATTCACCTCTGGCCTTGCAAAACCAAGAAAGCTGTCAAAGGCCGCTGTGGGGATAGAGGCACAGGCGGCTCATCTGACGTAAAAGGGAGGAAGGGAGAACTCTGTGGAACTTTCTTTCCTTCTTCTTTCCTCAACAGAAATCAGGTAGAGCCATTTGTCTTTTGGCTGTGACCAAATTCAGTATTAACTGCAGACTCCGCTCACATTTAACAAAAAAGTCATTTACTCCAGGTCCTCTGGGTACAGGCAAACCTCTGGGTCCTGTTGCATAACCAGTGCCAGAGAGGCAGACATAGATTCACACCACAGCCGGCATGGTTCTCAAACTTCCCAGGGTGAGGACCATGAAGGGCAGTGAAAGGTGAAGAAATAAAGACGAGATACAGAAAGCCGAGTGGAGACCTCTTTCCAGATGAGAGGAAAGGAACTGCTCAACTACCACAGTGCGTTTATTTATACACTTGGCAGGTTAGTGTCACGTGACACCCCTTTGTCTAGCAACCTGTCTGCATGCTAACCTAAGGGCTTGGTGTTCCCTGGACTGGAGCAGCTTGATCACATGGCTTGCCTTGGGCGCTCTTTGTTTTTGGGGCAGCCTTGCTCCAGCCCCACACGTGATTGATCCCAGCTTCAGCTGCTCCCAATATCTCCTTCTTTTCTATTTTTGTCATTGCAATCAATGGGTGTTCCAATGAAGTTGGAGTTATGTTTGGAGACCTCTGCAGTCAATTCTCCTTCTTGTGGCTATGCTTTTTCTGCTGGATACTCAAGACCAAGTTCAAGTGAGATATGTATTAATTAAAATTAATTCTTTGTTATATATCAAGGTCAGTTAAGTCTCCTCAGAAATTACCTGGGAACCATGCACCGCACTTCTTAGTACTTCGGTCAGTGTCAGTCATCTGAATGAGTCATGGCTGTTGCTTGGCCAAGTTGCTTTCTATGAAAGCTTGGGAGATCTTTCTCTCCTGGTGACTCTCTTTTGGCACACTACATATCACTGATCACTTTCCTCTGTGGTCCCACAATCTCCTTGGTCAGCTCAGGGACTCACTGAGTTATAGGATGTCACAGCAAAGATTTTCTAATGCCCTGGGTCCTCACTGACCTCAGAGGGCTGTGACCAAAATATTGGCTGTTCTACTAGCCCATCTATTTTTCTAATTTTTGGCCTTCAAACTTCAGTTATTGAATATCCAGAAGAAAAGATTGATGGCATTACAGTGTAATAGTGGCAGTAGACTTAATATTACTATCTTACCTGAATATTAAGTGCTGTAGAATATAAAATGGAGCCATTATTTTCTAACAACCATGGATGCTCTAGTATTTAAACCCCTGTAGAATGCTAACAAACAGTTACATATTTTACACAGAAAATTAGAAATCAAGGCCATTCATAATATCATAGCATGACAATCATGATGACATTTTTGTAACATACCTGAATTTCCATTTTGACACAAAATACCCTGTTTAGTCCATCATCCCTATCTAATGCATAAGAAAACCTTTGTACTGGAGCATCTTTCAATTGAAAATCTTATTGTCTAGAAAACTTAATCCTTTTGATGCTGACCTGTATAAACATGTCACAGTAATACATTTTTAGTAACATGCATTGGGTGTCTCCCATAAGGCTATGGTGATCATGGGGGCTTCCTATTAATGAACAAGGACTGGATAATTACCCATGCAGCTACAGCCCTACTCTTCAGCTGAAGTCCTATCCAATAGTCTCTCCACACTCCCAAAGAATCTTTCTTTAATTAACTTAATAATTTTTTGATCATTTATGAAAACCTAATCACAACACTTAACACATTATTTTTGAACAATGAGAGACTCTCAAGGCATAATACATAAACAACAATATATATAACATTTATATAGCCAATTTTAGCATTTTGACTATCTGGCAACCTAGGTAGAAATATGCTTTTTAAATCTATAAACCAGATTAAATTTTGAACAAAAGACCCAAAAAGGAAAAGAGCAAAAAATTGGTGAGCTCCAAATAAAAAACAGCTGTTCACAGATATGACAGACAAAAAAACAAATACACAGTTTAACAGACTAGACAAACAGATAAACATCTTACAAAATCAGAATGCAGTCAAATATATTTTTGACCAAATTGAATTATAGTAACATTTATAATTTTAGGAATATATAACTATAAATAGGTCAAACAGCAGAGATCTCTTAAGAAAAATGTGGAAGGTACAAAATACTAGAAACTCGGGTGTTTCTTTCTTTCATGTAGCTCAGTTATCTCTATACACTCAGTCACCCACTCGACCTTTGAGTCCTGTTTTTGGTTATCATCTTCTGGGCACCCTGGGTCAGTTCCTTTCATTGGTCCCAGGTCAGATCCAGCCCCATCCTTATCTATTGGTTGTGCCATGGTCTCCAAAGCATTACTGTCAAAGGACTTAGCATCAGCTTTTTGAAAGTTGGAATCAACTCCTACTTTGGATCTGGGTCCGTGACAGCCAGACAGCGTGCTCTGGCACTCAGACAGGCCATTCAGCATTCTCTGGAAAAGCACAAACATACCCTCTACCCCAGGTGAGTAGTGGTCAAGGACCCCTCTTAGCTTCTTTTCCTTTACATGATTGAATTCTCTCTGCTGCTGTATTCCCATCTCTAGTAGAATTTTAAAAGTTAATAGCCTATATTGCCAAGTGAAGTCTATTGTGAGATGTAAATTTTTGTAGGGAAGATTTCCTCCTTTTGTTTTTGTAGTTGAATAACATGGAAAGTTTTACAAAACATTTGGAAGGCAGTACCCAAATAGGCTGGGCCATTGTCAGTCTTAGGTGTAGAAAAAAACACCTGTGTTCTGTATTCAGGTGCTTGGGGCTCCTGTTTGCTGCTCCCACCTCTGGCTGTGGCTCCTGCCTTACCATCTCTACAGCCACGGCTCGCTCTCTCTCTCTCTCTCTCTCTCTCTCTCTCTCTCTCTGTCTCTACAGAAAGTTGCTGCAACTCCCAAGGCCCCAAGCTGAGTGCTGTGGCAGGCTGGCAGTTTAAAGTCTTGGCAGGGCCCTGGGTGGATCTGTGCAGCAGTCGGGAGGTAGGGCCTATCTTTGATCCCTCCACCCTTACAGCTGAAACAAGTAACCTTGTTCTTTTCCTTTCCTCTAGGCTGTGGATGAATAACGTGAGTGATAGCTACTGCCAAGGCAGCCTCCTGTACATATGAGAGGCCAATATCTACACAAATTCAAATCACCTCAGACAACGTAGCCCTTTTTTTATGTGCTTCTAAAGCCTCTTTACACCATTTATTTGCATTTTCAAAGGCCAACTGTTGAACGATTAATTTGTGTCACTTATAATCCTCCCACTTGCCTGCAATAAGCATGCCACAAAATCTTGAAAAGGTGCATCAGGACCCTGATGAATGGTAGTCAAATCACACTTTGAAGGAAGTTCCCTTTGAGCCTTTGTGGCAACTATTTTAATTTGATCATATACTTGCAATTCAAAAGTAAATTAATTATTTGTGGCAGCAAAGGCACCTTCTGTGGTTAACAAGTATTTTGTAATGGCTGTGTTGTGAGCACCATTGTGAGTGACTGGATCTGCACACAAATCAAAAAACTTTCCTTTCCACAATAAATAATCCCCTGAACTTAAACATGCTTTAGCTATTCTTTTCCAATCATTTCGGGCCAAAACTTGTTATCCTAGGAGCTCTGTTAAATTCAAGGTAAAAGGGGCCATGGGATCATAGGTAACAGCAGCTTGTTTTAATTCCTTTAGGGTCTTAAAGGGTATAGCTTCACGAAGGCACACTACTTGTTCCAGGTTATTGGGGACTCAAATTTCAGTAACAGGGTAGATATGTTGAAAACCCTCCATGACCTCCACCACCCATCTGGCTTCTTTCAGAGCCAATTTCAATGGAGAGAGAAAAAATGGCTCTACTCATTGAAAGGCAGAAGTTCCAGCCTGTGATGTAGCAGAATTTCTCCGAGCTAAAAAGAGGGGAATTGCTGATCATGGCTCAGTTAAGGTTATCAGGTGTTGTGAAGTGGAATTCTCAGTCAAATACTCCTCTAGTGGAGAAGGGTTCTTTTTGCCCACCACAGTTCTTTCCTAACCTAATTGAGCAAAGCTAGAGAATTTAAACTCTATCAGGGTTGCTGTCACTCTGCCATCTCTTTCCTGCTTGGGACTCATTTTAAAATAGTGCTCTGAGCCAAATCTTTTGTGGTCATCTCAATAAGCTCATGACCATTAAGACATCCTTTAATCCAAATCCACAAAAGGAAAGTAAATACAGGAGTCAAGAATGCGACAAGCATTTCCATATTCATCTGTGGTTCTTGAGAATCTATTTGCCCAATGTTTTACACCTGATATGGGCTTAGTATTAATGATATTAATGGGCTCAATATTGATGATATCGTTGGGCTCAATACTAGGGAAACTGATATACCACTCTCCCTTTTGTGCACATGCTAGAGGTGTCCTTCTCACCTGCTAAATGATGGATTTCCTCATGTCTGGGTCCCTGTTTGGGCACCACTATGCCACAGCCTGCATGGCTCTTCAATTTCCCAGGGTGAAGACCACGAAGGGTGCTGAGATGGTGAAGAAATAAAGACGAGACACAGAAAGCTGGGATCAGATGCAGCCCTGTCTCCAGATGGGAGGAAAGGGACTGCTCAACCATCACAGTGCATTTCCTTATACATTCAGCAGGTTAGTGTCATGTGACACTCCTTCGCCTAGCAACCTGTCTGCACGTTAACCTAAGGGCTTGGTGTTCTTCAGACTGGAGCAGCTTGCTCACATGGCTCACCTCGGGTGCTCTTTGTTCTCAGGACTGGTCTTGCTCCAGCCCTGCACATGTGATCAATCTCTAGCTTTGGTCATTCCCAACAGATTCAAATGTGGCATGTTTCTTTCAACTGTGATGTAGTCAATCAATACCCAAACATGTGTCGTGGCTGAAGTGGCCACAGTGATTTGTGGAACACGAGCTACAGGCTCACTCCTTAGAAGCTAGAAACAAGGACACAGCACACAAATCCATGTTTTATCCATAGATGAACAATCACACAGTCATTGGATACTGACTTCACAAGGGGTGGGGAACTGGGGACAAGGGACACCGGAAGATTGACCCTGTGGGCTGAGTTAAGAACTGGGACAGTGGCTCGTGCTAGTCATTATCCAGATTAGGATGATGCTCCAAAAAACGCTCAGTGTCTTTGACTGTGGCTCATTGGAAGAGAAGGATATCAAGGATGAATAATCCATCAGCCCTAACTGCCATTTAGTAAGTGCCAATTTGGGCTTCAGCAATACACAGGCAGCTGGGCGTGGTGGTGCACACCTGTGATCCCAGCATTCAGGAGGCTGAGGCTGAGGCAGTAGGATCACTGTGAGTTTGAGACCACCACCCTGGGCTACTTAGTGAGTTCAAGCTCAGTCAGAGCTACATAGGGAGAGCCTGCCTTAAAAATAAAATAAAATAGCCAGGGATATAGCTCAGTGGCACAAGCACCTGCTTGGCAAGTGCAAGGTCCTGAGTTTGATTCCTGGTACAAGAAAAATCAAAAATAAAATAAAATGAAGGTCGCCCCCACCTAGGCACCTTGGTGATCGGCAGCTGCAGGGCCTTGGCAGCCCCGCCTCCTGGCTGGGTTCTGCAGTCAGCACCCGGAAGTGGCCCTCGGCACCTAATCCTTCCCTGCAGTAGGGACCCTTTGTGCCCGGGGCTTACCCAGGAGTTCCAGGACGGGCACTTTTCTGCCCTTGTGCCCAGCCCTGTCACCCCCTGGTAAGCCTCCGTGGGAACGGGTCTGCGGGGATGGTGGAGGGGTGGTGTGGAGAAGGGTCCTTTCCAGGCAGGGGCAGAGAGCAGGGGACAGAGACACTAGCCACCCCCGCCATGGACACTGCTGGGGGCAGGCAGCGCCATGCTGGGCCTCCCTTGAACCCGCCTCCCCCACCGAGATGCCCTCATCTTCACTCTTCATGCAGCAGACTGTGGAGGGCATGGGCCGCCTACAAAGCCCTTCCTGGTTGCTGGCATAGCTGGGGAGGTGGGCTTGCACCGCACCTTAAAGAGGAAGTGGAACCCACG
The DNA here is from genome assembly GCA_004363535.1 of Dasyprocta punctata. Classification (NCBI taxonomy): domain Eukaryota; kingdom Metazoa; phylum Chordata; class Mammalia; order Rodentia; family Dasyproctidae; genus Dasyprocta; species Dasyprocta punctata. The sequence continues at coordinate 22,368 of RJWM01014928.1, forward strand.
CTGGCCTACTATGCAACCTTAGAAAAGGCAGATTGTGACACAGGCTCCCACCCGGATGCATCTTGACACCCCCCAGACATTAATTATGTCACACCCAATAAGCCTGTCAGCAAAGGACAGATGCTGTCAGTGGTGGGACTGAAATATATGCTGAGCGTTTAAATTTTAAAAATGCATTACAGCAAATGACACATTGCTACAGATTCCCCTCCAAATCCTCCCTCTTGCTTCGAGCATATCTACTCCATCCTTCTTACCACTTTCTGAAGCAGTTCTGGAAGCCCTCTTTCTGGATGGTCTTCATGAGGTGTGATAAAAAATTTGGTGAATGCTGCTGCTTAGTGTCACCCAGCAGAAAAGCAGGCCAGTACCAAGATGACGCTGGGTCCTCACCCACTTTTGTCACCAGATCCAGCGCTGCACGACTCACCTCTTCTCCAAAATCAAAATGACCCTGAAAGGGAAGGATGGGAATTGAAGCAGGACATGGAGGTAGTCACGACAAAGAGGCCTTTGCTCCTTGGGCCTGAAGCCACCTGGCTGAGCCAGAGGTCACCTGGGCACTGAGACTGTAGCTACTGCCTGGGGCCCAGGTGTGGGGGTGGACAAAGCGCATGCGTGTTAAACTCCAGTGCAGCGCACATGTGGGCCCGGCACAGGAAGGGTTAAATCCAGGGAGGGTGCACTCTCAGTGCCACAGTGGGGCCCTTGCTACCAGCTGGGTCAGGAGTGGGAAGGAGGAGACCACTAGGCAGCAGCCACTTGCAGCAGGTGACAGTTGGACAGCAGGTGGCATAGAATTTGGCGGGTGGGGGCAGACTGTGAGGAACTGTGGCTCCTAGTACAGGTTGCAGTCTGCTTCACGACCCTGGGGGAGCAGCTGTCTAACCTGCCCAAGAACTTGCAGCTAGACTCCCATCCCTGCAGTATAGGAGTGAAGATAATTAGTCAGTTCTTTATGTTGGAAATAACAGAAATTCAACTCAGAGGGAATTTTTCACTCATGTCATCAGAACCCTCCAGGAGTCAGCGCCTTCAGGTACAGCTGGATCCAGGTGCTTAAATGAGGTCATTTAGTTTTATCCTTTCCCAGTTGGTCTTTCTTGTTCTGCTTTCCTGGGCCCTGGTCTCCTGCTGAGATAGAGCTTGTCAACACCTGAGGACTCGCCTTCCTCCTGCTTCAACCCCATCTGGGAAAGAACATCTCTTTCCTTCCCAAGAATTCCAACCAACATCCCAGCCTGGTTTCCATGCCAACCCATCCCACAGTCAGGCTGCGATTTGGGATGGGCCCTGCCTGGAGGTGGAGCCAGGCTGGTGCTCCCAGAAGGAGGGAAATGAATGTAACCTGGGTGCCAGCGGTCTCCACAGGTAGCCGAGCTCGGGCGGCAAGAGAAGCATCCTTTAATTCACACGCCGTCCGCCTGCTGCTCTGCAGGATGTGCGGGTTCCCACTTCCTCGGTTCCTCCTCACACGTTCCCAGCCTCCTTGGAAGTTACACGTAATCTGGACCCCCTCCGAGGTGCCAGGAGCACCTTCTGGTGACACTGCATCTGCCAGCTGCCGTGCGCCACCCGGCCGTGGCTACAGGAACCAACGGGCAGCTGGGAGTGAGTGTGCCTTGGGCGGCCTGGTTCTTCCCCATGTCCATCTTCATCGCTGGCCATCTGGGGGGAGCACATGACGTTCCCGCCCTGGCTGAACTTAGCCCTGTTTATGTGCAAGCCCTGGAACATGCTCCCTGCTCTGCCCACGGGCCGGTGCCCAAAACAGAGCAGGCTCAGCATCCTCTCAATTCTCGCCCTGGTTAATTCTGTAATTGGCTCAAAATCAGATGATACCGCCAGCCTGGGAGACATCATTTGTGATCAGCCAGTGCCCTGGATTTGATCCAAGGTGACATCAGCACAGAGCGCTGTCTTCCCTTTTCAGCCCCTTTCCGGTCCTGATGGCCCCCTGCTGCCACCGTGCTCTCCCCTCCCCACCCCTAGGTCCTGAAACCCTCGCGCACAGTAGGGAGGAAATGTGCACACGCTCACTCCCACACCCTGCCACTGGCCAGCCAGCTCCCGCTCTGTGCGGACACCACGCGAGCCCCCAGGGTCCCAGGCTGGGCTGCCGCAGACAGGCCCTGGCTTCCCTGGCTACCCAGAGCCAGCCTCAGGCCAAGACAGAGCTGGAGGGACGTTGGGATGAGACGAGGGGCAGCAAGGCCTCGGAGGGGACAGAGTGTTGCCCGTGGTCAGCGGCTGGGGCGCAGAGCCAATCTCAGCCCCTACAGGCCTTCCCGTGGCTGCGGCCATGAGCCTGTCCCATCTGCGGGGAGGACAGGGGTGGCTGTTCTTGGTCCCATCTCTCTCCTGGGTACAGGTAGGGTGACATGCGGTGTGCAAGCTCTGCCTTCTCTGCTTCTGCAAGGGCCAGGCTGGCTCTTGTCCCTCTACTCGGCCACCTGGGCAGGAGGCACCTGCCAGGGCCAGCTGGAGGCCAGAAAGCTGGAGGGACAGAGACCAAGGGGTCTCCAGAGCCCATGTGTAGAATGAAACCTCAGCAAGAAGTGGTTCAGTTTCGAGAAATCTTGGGGTCGGGGAACAGTGACTCTGCCCACCCAGCAGGGGGTTAGAGCCCTGTCCAGGCAGGGTGAAGGAGAGGGCAGAGGTCAGGAGGCAGGAATAAGGGTTGAGGGGAGAGGTGGCATGAGAGTGGGTGTGACCTGTGGCCTTGAACTTCATGGAGGGGCCGCTGGGCCACTGGTCAGCCTCAGGCCGGGCTGGAGGACGCCCCGGGTGACTGGCTGAGCCTGCACCGTCCCCCTGGCTCCAGCCTGCGGACCACATGGCCAGCGGTGCTGGCTTCACAGAAGCGGTGAGAAATGTTTAAAGTAAGTTTGCCTCGGCTTCTTTATATTTATTCTAAAAACACTGTTTATTTGAAATTTGGTTTCACCAGACCGCCTTTGCGTGTTGTTTTTTGTTGTTGTTCGATTGGGTTTTTTTGAGACAGGGTCTCCCTATGTAGTCCAGGCTGGCCTCAAACTCCCAGTGATGCTCCTGTGCTGGGATTATAGGCGTGAACCACCACACCTGGCTCTTGCTTGTTTTTTGCTAACTTTAGCAATGCCAGGCAGGGACAGAGACAAGCCTGCTCCCCCCGGGGCTGCTGCTGCCCCCTCCCTGCCTCTAGGTGTCCACGCTGGCAGTCGGGCCTAGACCATGGTCTCTCCCTGCTGTTGCCCTCTGTCTCCCCTGCTAGATCCTGCTGTCTCCTCCCTGGCCTTCTTCATCCTGCTCCAGCACTCCACTGAGAAAGCAGGACAGACAGACAGACAGGCAGGCAGGCAGGCAGCAGGCGGGCGGCCTCCCCAGGTCTCGGCAGAAGCAGGGGCCACATGAGTGAGCAGGAGACCCACACGGGCCCCCTCGGTCCTGCCCCGAGCCTTTGTTGCTCTGCCTGGCAAGCCCGCCTCACCTCGCCTGCTGACACAGGCCCACTTTCTCCCCAGCCTCTGGCTGCCCCATGGCTCACAGCACCCACAGATTCTGGTAACCATGACAACATCAGTGACAGATTCCTGAGCGCAGACCACAAACTGGCCACATTGGCCACATGTGGTCCGCTGACACCTCCCATCACCTGGGCCTAGGCTGCTTTCTCCCACTGCACAGATGAGGAAACAGGTTGAGGAAGACGGGGCCCCAGGTGCACCCGTGAGGACCGGGCAACACAGCGCTCCAATGCCAGCAGCATTTCCGGCTCCCTCCTTTCCCTGCCCTTCCTGATGCCTCCCCTCCTGCCGCCACTTCCGGCTGCGCCTGGCCGCTTGCCCACCTTGCCCCTTGAGCACTGAAGCCAGCCTAGCCCTGAGCCATGGAGCACCCCTCCTGACTAAAAGAATAATAACTTCCCGGCTCCCAACCTCCCCTCATCTGCCCTCCTCTGAGCCCTGTTGTGCCGCCCACCCAGGCATTGACTAACGCACCCCGTGGACACCTTTCGCTCCCCAGCAGCACGGGGTCCTCCGAATGTGTGGGCTCCAAGCCCACCCCAGACCCTCCAGGGCTCATCAGGCCGACTGATTTTAATTGGCCCCCTGCTGCCACCGAGTTACCAGGGAGCAGCCTGGTTACCCGGAGGCCAGGGACGCACCGAGTGTGGTTGCTAAACTTCACCGTCTCTGGGCTGCGCTTTCCTCATTCATGAAAAAGAGAGAGAGAATACCATTCAACCGTAATACAGTCATTCAATCGCGAGTCTTTTTTTGAGCACCTATTATGTGTGCCAGCAAATCTGAAAACCATTGGCTGTGTGTGCCGATTTGCATGTCATTAAAATGCAATCAGATTAAAAATTCGAGTTCTTTGTGACAGTGGCCACATTTTGAATGCTCACTGGCTATATGTGGCTGATGGCGCCTACTATGATAGCAGCCACACAGCCACAGAATGTGACCATCTTCACCATGGGGACGTCCCCTGGGGACAGGTCACAGGAGTGGACAGGTAGTGGTGACCCTGGGTAATGGTGTTATGCTTCAGGTACAGCAGGGAGAAGGGCTGGGGGGTAAGGGAAGTTTTTCAGAAACAATAGTCAGGGAAAGAAATATTTGAGCTGTGGCCTGAGGAATCTGGGGAAACACCATTCCAAGCAGAGGGAATAGTGCATGCAAAGGCCCTGGGGTAGCAGTATGGTCACTGAAGGAAAGGGAGTACAGTGTGGTCCCAAGGTTAAGAATGAGACCTGATCCATGGCTGATGTGGGATCGTCTGGGACTTTGCTCTGCACAGGGAAGACTCAGGCTTGACGGGAGAGGCCGGTGGGTTTCCGACTACACAGGGACAAGATCTTATTCACGCATGAACAGGGTCATCTGTCACTGGGGACAGTGAGGGGTCAAGAGAGGAAGTTGGAGGTTAGATGGAGGCTGCCCACCTAGAAGTTGTCACCAGGGTGGAAGGGCGGACTGGTCAACAGTGGCAAACAGTAGTCAGAGCCAACAAGTTCCTTGAAAGCAGAGCTATCAGAAAGGCGTCAAAAATAAAAGCAGGGGCAAGGGCGACCTCAGGGCTTCAGTGTGTGGCGTCCGGGTGCACGGGGAGCCATGGATTCACCAGTGTTTTGTTTGTTCTAATTCAGGGACTCACCATGTAGCTCAGGCTAGGTTTGAACTTGCGATCCTCCTGCATCAGCTTCCCGCGTGGTAGGATTAAGGGCGGGGGTACTGCACCAGGTGCACGTCTGGGTCCTGGGGACAGAAGAGAGTACTGGAGAGGCAGCGGCGTGGTGGGCTGGAGAGGGAACCAAAGATCGGTTTGGTTGAGTTTGAAGTGCAGGGTAGGCGTCTGAGCAGAGAGGGGCACGCACCACCACCCCCTCCAGTCTGCGCACCTGGGCTGAGAAATCACCGCGGCTGTGATTAGTTATTTACCTTATCAGAGTCTGTCCCTGAAACCGCTGCGCTGAGGCAGGATCCTGCTTATCCCATTTTACAGCTGAGCAAACAGAAGCTGGAGTGCCTCGTTCAAGGTCGACTGGGAGCCGATCTGAATTCTGGAGTCCTTGTACCCTCTGTGGCCCTGGCGTGGGGGCAGTGAGCGGTTAGCTCGGCCGTGGCGCATGGGCTGTGGGACTCGAGTCCACACAGGGCCAGGAAGGGGTGGGGGCTTCCGCCGTGGACGCGCCCTCCTGAGGCCTCAGCGGCTTCCCCGTGCGACACCCTTCGGTCTCCTGGACAGAAGCATGGCCAGGATGCAAGCGGGACGACAGAACTTCCTGGCCGCCTCCCCGGACAGGTGTCCCTTTCCTCAGACAGCGGGCTCCTTCGCTACCTCGCTAGGTGTCCACGCTGGCGACCACGCTCCACGGTGCCCACTTTCTGCCCTGTGTTCCTACACTCTGAGGCCCTCGGGACAGGAACCCAGCAATACCCTCGCGCAGGACAGACGGGGAGTCTGCACTCAGTCTGGGAGGGGTCCAAAGGGCGTCCGGGCGTCCTGACTCCGTGTCCGGAAGTCACACTGATCACAGGGGCTGCAGCTTCCTGCTCCCACTTTGTCTGTCTTCAGCGCTGGTCTTGACCCTGTGGTGCGATCTGGCTGCTGGGATCAGAAAGGAGTGCCTGCACGACTACAGGGCTTCCAAAGCTGCGTTCCAGGGAAACTGAGGCCCTCTGGGGCCTGTGGAGACTGATAGGGAATTTCCCCAGAGCTCTGCATGCCCAGAAATGAGGGATGATATAAAGCTAGAGGCCTGTTTGTTTGCTTGTTTGAGATAGGGTCTCCCAGTGTAATTCAGGTTGACCTCGAACTCACTGTGTAGCCCAGGTTGGCCTTGAATTCAAGGCAGTCTGCCTGCCTCAGCCTTCCAGGTGCAGGAATTATAGGTGTGTACCCCCACACCCATCCTGAAGCCAGAAGCCTTTTCACCCAGGACTGCTCAGACCTTCAACAATTGTCTAGAGGGGTGCAATGCACAGCGTTTCTGAACACTCAGGGGCCCTCTGTCCTGAGGACGGGTTGGGATTGACGGCTCCTGCTTGGGAGCACAGCTGCTGTAGCGTTTGGCACACATGCCCCTTTTCCAGATGGACAGATCGCTTCTGCCAGATGGGGGCTTCCCTGGGGCTGGCTGCACCCATCTGGGAAGTCTCTCTTCCCCTCCTTGTCTGCTCTGGGGAGAAGGCATGAGTCACCTGGCTTGGGCTGTGGGTGCAGCTCAAGGGCTCTGGGAGGGCTGTGATTGTTGGGAGGGCATTGGCAGCTTCCCTGGCTGCAGCCCTCTGGCCCTCAAAGTGACCATCACCTCTAGGGGAAGAGAAAACCCAAGAGTGGTGAAGCTTCTGCCAAGACGCGTTGGTTATTACAGCAGTGCTGGTTGTTACAAATGGAAATTCTAGCAGGGTGCGATGACACAAGCCTTTCCATTCCAGCACTCTGAGAGGCTGAGGCAGGAGGATTCTAGGTTCAAACCCAGTCCAGGAAACTTAGTAACTTGGCAAGATGCTGTCTTAAAATAAGAAATAAAAAGGACTGGGGGTATAGCTCAGTGTAAAGACTCTGGGTTCAACCCCTAGTATTATAAAAAATAAAAAGGAAATTCTTTCGTAGCAGTTGGTTAAAAGCTGCTCCTCCAGGCCTCCGGATGTTCCTACCACTACCCCTGTCCAACCCTCCCCAGCCCCTCTCATGGGGTCCTCTGAACTTTCCCATGTTCCAGCAACTAGGGGCTAAGGTTTGTATTGCTGGTGTGGGGGCGATTCTGACAGTCATAGCCCTGGCCCCAGGCAGGAACCCAAATGCCACCCTTGTGGTCCGCTCTGAATACCCATCATGCTCGAATGTCACCGATGTGAGCAGAGGAAGTGCCTGGAGCTGGCAGTGTGCGACTGGGTTTCACCCCGTGCCCTCTTTCCCTGCCACGCAGCTGCAGAGGCACAGGGACATCGTCTGTCACTGCCTGAATCTCAGCATTGTCACCGTCCGGCAGGGCTGGGAGCTGAGACCCCACAGCTCCAAGTCTCTCCTCTCCCCAGCTCACCAGGGCACAGGGCTGGTGGCCGCCGATGCCTGAGTCCCGCCCCTCCTGAGTGTCCTTCACCCAGGGCGCCCCATCGCTGAGAGAGCGTTCCCGGTGCCCATCTAATTACCCTCCAACCCCGTGCCTGCTGGGCCTGCGGGCTGCTGCTTCCTGCTGGGCGGGGAGACGGGGTCCATGGGAGGCCGCTCGAGTTGGCCTGGCAGGACTGCACTCCTGCGGGGGACACAGTGTGGATGGGGGTGGAGGGAGGGTGGCTGTAGGCACCCCCAAGAGAAGAGCAATCAGGGCAGGCAGAGGCAGCAGACAGACCGACGGACAGACGGGAGTTACCAGAGCCAGGCTGCCAAGGCAGGGCAGGGCGGAGGGAACTGAGTCACCGGACAGAAGTCTGCATGGCTGTAGTTTTCTTTAGCGCCATGGAGGTCGAGGTTAGGGACCTCACGCTTGGTGGAATCCAGGACTCTCAAGACCCCTCTGATCCTCTGTTTTCCCGTCTAAGGAATGGGAATGCCGCTGTGGGAAGGAAATGACAGGACGAACAATGACCACAATGCCACCTTTGGGGTCAAGGTCCCCATCACTTCATTCAGTGTGGAAACCTAGGATTCAGAGAGGGGCAGACACCTGGCCGAGATGGGCTAGGCAGGAAGCAGAAGCAGCCTCATCCTGCGGCTCCTGTTGCACGCCATTCACAAACCATCATTCATAAACAAACAGCTCCTAGGTGCCTGTTAGGTCCCCCTGCTTCCCCCCAGTTGGACTCCAGACACTGTGGCCGTGGACAGTGTGGGCAGCCAGAAGCCTGTACATCAGCGGCTGCCGTGAGGACTCTGCCCCCAGCCCCTCTGCCCCACCACGGCCGTCCATGGCTCTGCCCAAGACCACACTGCCCTAAAGAGGTCTGGCCCAAAAGGCCCCAGGGGAGAAGGCCCAAATCACAGCTCCTGGTCCCCAGCTGCCCCTCCAGCGGGCCCAGGCCAGACCTGCAGGAGCTGCAGCCAACTACAGAATTAGGGAAGAAAGAGAGCACTGCTCTTTCACACTGCTGAGCCTTGGTGTGGTCTGTGGGCAGCAGAATCTAACAACTGTCTGGCTGGCCCGGCTGGCAGCGCGGGGGACCGGCCCCAGGCTCAGCGTGTGACCCTGGCTGGGGAGGGAGGAGCTCGATGTGAAGCGTGCTGATCCGTCCTTCTGCTCAGCTGTGACAGAGACGCATGCAGTTTCAGGGTTTTTCAACTGGAACCAGCACATTTTTTTTTAAATGGGGCAAGGTTGCAGCTTTTTTTTTTTTTTTTCCCTATATCCAGCTCTCTGAGACTGCTGAGACAAATCCAGAAAATAATTGTTCATCTTGCCAAATTGCTGGAGCTGAATTTCCTGCCCATCCTGGGCTTTTATGATTGAAATTAATTCATTCAATGAGCAAGGCTGGCAGGTAAGAGGCAGGGGGACAGCAGGGAGCGAAAGCTCAGGGATGCGGCATCGAAGCAGGCAAACAAGGAACTGGATTACACGGCGCTTAAACCCATGTGTCCTAAACATCAGGGTGCATGAGAACGCCCGGGGCTTGTAAAACCCAGCACAGTGGCAATGGAGGTTCTGATCCCGCACACCTGGATGGAGCCCAAATTGTGGCAACAAGAATTTTTAGCAAGTCTTTTCATGATCAAGTGGTTACCACACTTTGAGAACCGCCGGCCTGAAATTTCAGCCCCAAACAAATAGAAAGTTATTTTTCTCATCTTAGACTGTGTGATTGGTATTCAGTTCAGGCCCCTAACATGCCATTAGGAACCCAGGATTATAATCTGTCTGCCTATTCATCCTAGGTTTATGGTTTCTGTCTTCATGCTTGAAGGCTCATGGTTACAAGATCGCTGCTGTAGCTCCAGGTCTCACATCTGTAGTAAGAACGCAAAGGCAATAGTTGAAAAACCTGTTGAGGTCGAGCCTCCCAAGCCCACATGATCTCACTTTGAGCTTACGTTTAGGGAGATGGAAAAGCAGACTCCACCTGTGAAGGAGAGGCCCAGTGGAGTCATAGCGCAAAGGGACAGATCCACTTGGATGGGAGCAATATGCAGTCATTAAAAAAATTCACGTCTGCTGTTGGACTGCTAATTGTTCTCTTTCTTTCCACAGCAAATCACGTGTACCTTGTCCCTAAGCCCCCATAATTCTACCCCGATTATAGCACCAGCCTTGACATCCTACATCTCATGGGCTAGATTGGACCTAGGTGTCAACCAAGGACTTCTGATCTAAAAAAGACACAAACTCAATACACAAAGGCTGGACACCACAGACACCATATATACAGCAGGAGGATGCTAGGCAGTCGCCATCACTGCTCCAGAACAATTCTGCAGCCCAACCAGGTGCTACCTGGGGACAGGAGACGCTTTGTGATTAGGGTCTGGCTCTGCTTCCAGGAGGTGGTCCCGGTCCGCTGTTCTCTCCAGCTCTCCACTCCACTCTGGGCCCAGCCTCTGCTCTCTGACATCCTCCTTTCCCTTGAGACATCTCTGCCACAGTAGCTTTCTTGGCTGCTTCGTGCTTGTGAATTCACAGACACCTGTCGTTTTGGGCTGCCCGTCCTTCCTACGTATTTTTGCCAATACAATTCCCTCAAGTCATATGGGTTTCCCATGGATCATGTGTGTGTCACTCAAGGACCCCAAATCCACAGAATTCTTTTTGAGACAGCTTTCTCCACTTGGGCACCTCAAGTTTCCATAGCTAAGCGTGCAGAAGATTCTTAAATGCTCATGTGCACAGCTGTGAGGTCCCACTGGGTACTGTGTACAGTTACTTTGCAGTTTTAACAAAAGACTTTTCAACCACACCCTTGGCTGGATCTAAACCCTAAAGCCATTTTTTTTTTATCAAGTCTTTTCCCAGGAGTGATGAGGGCTAAGAAGCCACTTGACCTTTCATTTCCAAGCGCCCTGGCTCCTTCACAATCCCTCCGCCTCCTGGTCCCACGCAAACTTGTTCCCTCTCGTGCTCCTGTCCTTCTGTACCAGCCCAGCTGAAACGGAAACCTACTGATGCCTGCTGCATTCTGCACGGACAGCTCCTGGGCTGGAGCGCTCTGTGTACTGGTCTGTGCTCTGTCGTCCCAGCCTCACTAGGTGACAGTCACTCCAATTGTTCTGCCACCATATGACACGAGTCCCCCTTCCTCCAGCCTCCAGTAGCGATTCCTCAAATGCACACAGCCTGCACCAGAGGTCTCCTGGGGGGCACCGGCTGGCTCCCAGAGTCAGCGCATGGCAACTTTACGTGGGGCTAAGAGGGAAGCCTACTTCTGGATGCCAATTTCTACAGCTGCCACTGTACACACCTAGGACTCCTCTCATTGGCCAACAAGTCCCTCTGAGGTCCCCCAGCTCCTTACAGGGTGTACTTGGCTGCGGGGTTGATGGCTGGGCTGCCCTGGCCTCTCTACACACTGTCCAGTTGGAGAGATCTGGAGTCTCAGAAGTGAAGTAGGGTCAGACGGGACCTCACGGACCCTCAGTTGGGAAGGACCAGAAAGCATCTTTCTCTCATTCCCTTTGCTTCCTTCGTCTCCTTCAGTATGGCCTTTCTCCAACACTTTTTTTTTTTTTTTTTGGCCTGCTCCATTCTGCAAGTCTACTTACTTTGCACCCTGCTGGTTCTTTCTTCCCCTCTAATTTTGGTCCAAAAAACACAAGTGAGAGCCTGCTGGTCTCTGGGGAGAAGAAGCAAAAGAGAATCTTGTTAGGACTGACCTGTGGTGGCGCCCAAATGGCCGGGTCCTTCAGACTTCACAGATTCACAGCCCCCCACTCACCACCCGCTGATGTCAGATGGCTTCGGGCATATGTGTGTGTATATATATATTAGTCTGGGTTTGCAGTACATGATGTTTACATCTCTTGTGTGAAGCCAGTATGTATACCTAACACATCTTCATTCATTTTTCATCCTCTTTCCCCTTCTTCCCTGGGTCTCTCTACCTCTTGATCCCCTTTTCACTTAAACTCTCTGTTTCCTATTTTCTATCTTGGTCTTTATTTATAATTTGGGTTTCTCATGTAAGAGGAACCAAGTACTGGTTAAGCTTGTCTGTCTATTTCACTAACATCATGATCTCAAGACGGTTATAATCATTTTCCCACACATGACTCAAGTTCCTCCTTTGTTAAGGCAGCGTGGTCCTGCTTTGGGTGTACAAGCCGCATTTTCTTCCTCCATTCGTCTGTTGCTGGACCTGCAGGCCACTTCTAAGATGTGTCCGTTATGAATTGTGCTGCCATAAACATAGACATGCGTGTGTCACTGTAGGGTGATGTCTTTAACACTTCAGGGAAGAAACCTAGCAGGGGAATAGCCGAGTGGAATGGAATTTCTCATTTTAGTTTTTGGAAGACTCTCCTTACTGATTTTGATAGTGGTTGTACTAATTTACACTCTCACTGGCAGTGAAGGGGGTTTCCTTTTCTCCCATAGCCTCCCCAGCAGTTTTTATTATTTGATTTCTTGATGGTGCACCTCTGATGCCCAGTGGAGTGATTCTCAGCCCAGTCCCCAAACCTGCAGATGACAGCATCCCATGACATAAATGTGGCTGTCCCACACGCCCTCCTGTTGGGGGGCCCCAGGTCCTTTAAGTGACTAATGTTCCTTCCTTCCATGCTGTTTTGTTTGTTCGTTTGTTTCAGATAAGACCCTCCAGAGACACAAGGAACCAGCCCAAACCAAATCATTTGGATTCACTCTTTTTAGATGACCCAGAGGAAACTCTGCCTATTATCATAGTTCGTGCAGAGGGGTGCCTGCCTGCCACATATGACCTCGGACTGAGCATGCTCAGGCATGTGCCCGCCTCCACATATGAATATGCATGAGTTCCTTCAACAAAACTGCCCTGCTCTCTTCGGCCAGGCAGCCTGGTATGCGAGTCATCCTTAGTGCTCTCCTTCCCGGCTGCTCTCCCATCTCCTGTTGCGCTCGTTGGCTCTGTGCTCACCAGGGGGCAAACCCACTGTGTTCGGTTTTGCTTCTTAGTCATCACGTGATCTTGGGCAACTTCCCTTCCCTTCTGGTGCCTCTCAGAAACGGCACTACCAATCCCACCTGGTTGTTCAAAGATGCATTAGTAAGCCAGGAGTCCTTCCCAGTGCCTGCCTGTCCATTTGTGGGACACAGCTGTGGATCCCGCCCAGTGGCTGGCCTCCGCTGCTATGAATTGTCAGTGCTTGTTCCCCCAACCTCTCTAACAATTGTGTGCACTGCCCAGTGTCATTCACAGCAGAGACTTCCAGGCCCCAACAGCCACCTCTCTGCTGTGTAGTACGAGCCTACTGTTCTGGTCCAGACACTTCCCAGAAGGCACCTGCCTTTCCCAGCATCCCTTGCTCCAGACATGGCTGCTGCCATGACAATGGCCATGCATGGAAGAGAGGTGTGCACCTCCCAGGGACACCTGCCAAAAAGGACCTTCTCGTTGCCTTCCTGTTGTCCTCCCTCTGCTGGTTGGATATGGAGGAAGAAGCCTCACACCGGAGGCAGCACCTGAGAGGGGAGGAACGCACAACCAGGGCCTGAGAGTTTCACAGGGCAGGACCAGTGGGCAGTTTGAATGGCCATGCCCCATAAACTCTAGGGGGAAACTGGTCCCCGACATAACAGGTGGGGCCTGGGATCAACTCTGCTTTCATGGCTGTGACCTTTCTTTGTGATCAGGCACCAGGACTGTACACATTCCTCCATGCAGACCACAGTATCAATAAATACTTGTTCCGACTCTTGGTGGAGCTGTGAAATCTCCCTCCTCCTGAGCTCTGAGGCTTTGTCTGCGGGCTCACAGTTTCTTACCTTCCTCCTCAGCACTCGTCAAAATATTTTTTCCAGACAGTATTACAGTTCTTGGGACGAGATGCTGAGATCCTGGCTGCTAAGTTAATAAAAATCTCTCCACTCTGACACTTTGTTTTGTTTTGCCTGTGAGCCTGGAGTCCAGCATTTCTGTTACTTTGATCTCTAAATGAAAAAGAAAAAAAACATACTGAAGGGACCTGAGCCGGCCCGTGGAGAGACGCACACTGGGGAGAGCTGAGCCACAGCCTTGGCAGGGAAAGCAAGGTTGTTTCTGGACGTCACATGGCAAGCTCGAGGTCACAGCAGGAGTCCTGCTTCCTGGTCAGCAATTCTGCTACAGGACCAGCCTCTCTGCTTGTTCCTGTGTACGAGGGACCAAGAAGAGCCAGACATGGGTCTTGCTCTCCAGGGACCAGGCTCACGGAGGAGCTGAGATGTGCACTCCCCAAAGCCAATACCACAGGGCAGCCAGTGACAGTGACACGGAGCTTGGGCACCCAGGAAGGGAGCACTGCTTGTTTCCTGAGCACAGGGCGGCTTCCTGGAGAGCAGGGCGTTTCATTGGGGCTGGTGGAGGAGGAGCTTGAGAGTTGCAGCTAGAGGAAGGAGACACAGATGTGTTCATGGTGTTCCATGTGCCAGGTGGATGGACGGGACGGAGCTGCTGCTGTCCTGGAGCTCACAGTCCAGCAAGAGAGACAGCGAGCAGACAGCAATGACACAGTCAATTCTGCATGGAAATGGACATCAAAGTGGCCTTGGGGTGCAAGACCACTGCAGGGATTAGGAAAGGTCTTCCAGACAGCAGTGACCTACTTGAGACCAGGAGAAGCAAGGAAATCCCAAAAAGGGGGTGGCTCTCAGGAGTCACTGGCAGCAGGGGCCCCAGGCATGAAGAGTAGGTGCTGCCCAGAGCATAATGAACCCAAGCAAGAGGGGGAGGAAATGCAAGGAGAGACCTCAGATCTCAGTTCTCCCCTTGGTACCTCATCTCAGACTTCCAGTTCTGCCCAGCAGGCATCCGTTCAGGAAAAAGACATTTCGGACTCCCTTGCAGCTAGGTAGAGCTGCTCTGAACATAGGCGTGTGAACGAAATTGGTGTGTGCGATTTTCAGGAAGTGTCTACATGGAGTGGGAGGAGTACCCTTTTTCCTAATGGCTGGGATGCAAACATGATGGTCGGAGTTCAAGCAGCCATCCTGTGCCATGAATTGAAATCCATATGAATCGTAGCAAAACAAGAAGGTGGAAGGAGCCAGGTCTTGTGGTGCTCATGAATCTTCTCTATCTGCCCTGGACTTGCTCACAATAAGTCAGTTGAGAAAGACGAGAAACAAACTAAAATTTCTCTCTTGTTTTAAATATGCGAAACTGAATACAACCTACCTTGGTAATACGGGTCTAGTGGATGGTGCTAGGATAGCTTATACAGTTAAGTCCCCAGAGGCGAGGACTGGGAGCACTCACTGGGGGTGACGGAACTCCAGGTGATTCCACAGCTTCCTGGGCGGTGTGGTGGACACGAGGCTGAGGTATACGGGGCCGAGAGTCTTCAGTTGGCAGAGGTCAAGGAGCTGGGTTAAAACTGATGAATCCAGACATGATACAAGATGCAAAGATTTTAAAGTATGGGCATAGATACCCAGAAACACAGCTAAAAGAGTTGAAAGTAGGGTTGGGAGGAGGGAGGGAGGAGCAGTTCGCCTTTTCTTTTTAAAGCACTGTTTCATCTTTCCAGCTACACTCTTCTGTGGGTATTTGTATTACAGGTTCTGGATGCATTGGGCATAAACCTGCCTTGTTCCAAACACCACAGAGGGTCTCAGATCTGAGTGTACCGCGGACAGTGGGGAGGCTTTCGGGGGATGGTGCTACCTCTGCCCCAGGTTGTGATTCAGAAGGTCCAGCTGGGGCGAAGGACATCTATTTCCAAGGAGGCCCCAGAAGCCGTGGAACTGGGCTGGAACTGTGAGCATGTGTGAGCACGTGGGTACATGTGTGCACGCATGTGTGTGTGTGCGTGTGCAGTACTGGGGACTGAGCCCAGGCTTTCCCACTGAGCTACATCCTCAGCTTTTTTTTATTTTTTATTTTGAGGCAGAGTCTTGCTAATTCACTAAGTTGCCCAGCCTGGACTGGAACTCTCCTGCCTCAGCCTCCCGGAGTGCTAGAATTACAGGTGTGCACCACCACACCCAGCTCGCCCAGCCCTTTGAGTCTCACGGCTCTCTGGATGGAAGCAAAGTTGACTTGGGAAGCAGACCAGTGGCTAACCCTGCAGGAGCTCTGGCCAGACCTCTTGGTGAGTTATCTTAAAGAGCTCAGTGTGGACCACGGGGGAGGGAAGGTTTCACAAACGAAGCGAACTTTCAGCAGCAGGCCAAACTCCCGGCCTGGCTGGGAGGGACAACAGTGTGTCTGGCAGAGGGTGAGGGTGAGGCAGTGCAAAGGCCAGGGAGCAGGAAGGAGCTAGTTCCCTAACTCCCAAGGAGAAACGCAATGGCGCAAAAGTGTCACCTGGGAAGGGCTCTCTGCTCCTTTGGGTTCGCTTTGAAGCGCTGGGTTGATGAACTTCACACGCAGTAGTAACGGAGGAGGGGGTGTCGGCTCCTGGAGAGGCAGCTGGAGCCTGCTAATTAAAAGGCTGCCTTCAGCCAGACTGGTGGTGCATGCTTGTAATCCCAGCACTCAGAAGGCTGAGGCAGGAGGACTCTTCGGGCTGCACAGAGAGACTCTGAACCTTCCCCCCAATAAGGGCTGCCTCCGGCCCCCTCCCCTCTTGTGTTTTTGATGATGCTGACGGATTTCAGGGCGTTAGGCACAAATACAAACTCATCAGTCTTGGGCAGCCGTGTTGTCTCTTCCGCTGCGCGTTTCCCATCGGGGAGAGGGGGCCCCTTCCCACGCGAGCTTAGTGGGGGCCTCACGGGAGCCCACGCTGCCCGCGCGTCTGCAGACGTCGCCTCCCCTCCCCTTTGCGCCCGCCCGCGCCCGGCTGCTTCCTGAGCTGTAATCCTACCCCCACCCCCAACCCTACCCCATCCGCCTGCAACAGCAATTACGCCTAATGGAAGCTCAGCGTGACGCAGCTCGCGGGGTGCTAGGTATTTGAAGCGCTGTCGCTGAGCTCCGGTTCCCAGCGGCCGCTGAGGCCCTGTGTCTCTCTGGATGAGCTGCAGGCTGGAGGCCCCCAAATGTCACCACCTGCGTCCACATCACATTCCGGGTGGGCCCCAGCGGGGGAGGGAGGCGTGTGTGCGAGGCCGCGGCTGGTGTCGGGAGGATGACGTCATGGATGCCCAGGGACCCAGCTTAGCAGACGCCTGCGGTGACCAGGGAGCAGCCCCTGCAGGGCTCTTGCTTTGGCCTCTAGTTTTCTCCACACCAGACACTGTTGGGTCCATTTCAAAGGACCAAGGACACACTCAGAGCCTGCTTCCTCTGTTCTTGGTCTGATAGGGTTCCATTCGGACTTGGGGCTTGTCTTTTCCATTTTTGTGAGGATGGTGGACCCATCTCACAGAGCGTGTGAGGGAGAGAGGGACTGTGGTGTACACTCTGCCGCCAGCCAGCCTGAGTGCTGATCTAGGCTCTGTGTGGACTGACTACACGCTCTTAGGTGAGTCACTGAAATCTGTGCACCTGTTCCTAGCTAGTGCGATGAGATTATCTTAGTCATTTTCCTGGTTGCTGGGACACAATATCAGACCCCACTAATTTAAAGGAGGAGCAGTTTATTTTGGCTCACAGTTGGCAGAGGTTTTAGCCCATAATGGGCTGGCTCCAGGGCGGGGCGGCATGGCAGAGGGGCCTGGCAGGGGAGAGCTGCTCAGGACATGGCGGACAGGTAGCAGAGAGAGAAGGGAGGAGCCAGGGAGGGAGAGAGACCCTGCCAGGCCGCGCCCCCTGTGACCACCTCTTCCCACCAGGCTCTACCTCCTGCAGTCATCGGTGGACTAACCCCCCATCACTGTAGCACCGCCACTATCCAGTCATCTCCCAGGAGCCCCATCTAGGAGCACATGCACCTCTGGGGGGGCATCCAGATACAACCGTGTTCCTGGGGTGTCTTTGAGACTTAGGACTGTGACCACCACGCTGGTGCTATCTACATAACACTTACTACCATCCTGAATTCGTTCACGGGCAGCAGGTGGCCGGCCCATCCCCGGGTTCCAAGCTCCAGTCTGCCCAAGGCTAGTTTCCGGATCTGAAAGAGGATGAGAGGGCATCCGGAAGTTGTCCCTCCTAGCTTGTACCTTCTACTGTGACGTCAGACTGACCCAAATGTGACTGGCTGTGTGACCCCAGGCGGGTCTCCGGACTCCTTGAGTCCCAGATGTGCATCTTCAAAATGTACAGTCAGGAAGTGTTCGTGAGGATTGAGCAAAACAAGGGCATTGCGGTGGTGGCATTCAGAGCCAGGCCCTGCAGCCGCCCTTCTTGGTTAATCCTGTTACGGCTGTGTCTAGATGCCTCCTCTCACCAAAGCCTCATGCAGTGCTAGCTGGAGCTTTTTCAGAGGTGGCTGGATCTAGAGTGCGTGATGCTGGGATTGATTCATGGTGCAATGCTAGGCTCACGGGCACTAGGAGTAGGGTGTGAGTGCTGTCCACTGTGAGTAGCCTGGATAAGATTAAAAGGGCAGAAAGTCACTGTTAAGGACCCTTGCTTGCTTGCTTGCTTGCTTTTGCTGTCTTCTGCCACCATGAACTGTTTCTCCTTTGCAGTGCCCCTCTGCCATGCCAGCTTGCCTTGGAGCCAGCAGATTATGGACAGAAACCTCTACAAACTGTAAGAAATAAATAAATAAACCTTTCTCCTTCAAACTTTGGATGTTGGGGATTTGGTCTTAGCAATGAGAAAAGTAACTAACACTAAATCCCAAGACCTGTTAGTGTCCAGCTGCATGACTTGAGTTAAATTACTTTCCTTCTCTGAGCCTCAGTCTCCTGGTCTGTAAAATGGGGATGACCAAGGTTCCCATATCAGAGAGCTGGTGGGGGGTGGAATGGATGCGCTGTCATACTTGGTGCAGGGGATACACTACACAAGTGTCCACTGAGACTCACAATGCACAAGAGCACTGCAAGCCGGGCACAGAGTAGGTGCTCAATAAACAGTGGCAATGGTGGGGAGGAGTCTACGAAATTCAGCCTTTCCTCTTGCTGACTGCAGTCCCTGGGGCAAGAATTCTCAGCCCTGGCTGTGCAGTAGAACTATGTGAGGCTATTTTTTTTTTTTTTAGATTTGCATTACAGAGATCCTTAACCTGCACAAGGCCCACATTGGATGATTTTTTTTAAGCTCCACAGTGACATGAATGAGCACCCAGAAACGTTGTATATAGCCAGGTGGGTCAGGCAGGACTCTCTGAGGAGGGGAGCTTCTTGCTGAGATCTCAATGCTATGAAGGAGGGAAGCACAACAGAGACCTGGGAGACAGGACAGGGCAGGTGCAAAGGCCCAGAGGCAGGCATGGCCTTGATATGTGGAAAGAAGAGCAGAAGTCCAGGGTGGTTGAGCGGTCCATGTGCGTGAGAGAAGGGCCAAGACCCCAAGCCCAGGATGACAAGAAGGGGAAACTGAGTCTCTCCTGGCCAGATGGCCTGAATTAGCCCTTGGGATAGGCAGAGAGCAGCAGCTGATGTCTTTCAAGTGTCCTGGAGCCTGGGAAGTAGGGGTTCCCTGGGGACTTCTGCTGAGCCAGGCCTTGGACCCCAGGACACTATCATCCAGCCGTCTTCATTGGGGGTCACCCACCCAGAAAGGGCCTGAGGTGGAGAGCTGCAGGGCCAATCATTGCGGCAGCCTTGTAGGAGGTGGGGGCTGGGCCTGGTGCCCCCCTGGGGCCCATCACAAAGGCCACTTTGACTGGCGCTGCTTTACAGCAGGAAGATGCCACCTTCTGGAAGATGCCACCTCCTGCGAAGGCTTCATTAACCTGCGCTGCGGGGCGGGTGGGAGGGCGGGGGCAGGGAGGCCGCAGGTGTCTGTTCGGGCACAATTATCCCAGAGGTGTGGCAGGAACACAGAGAGATGGGTCCGCGGCGGCTTTGTGTGTGCTGTGCAGTGGTGTCGCCTCCTCAGGGGACGGCCTGTCTGTCCTGCTAGTGGCCTGCGTGTGTGTGCCTCTCCATGTCCCTGTGTGTGTCTGTGTCCATCTCACTGTTAGCAGCACCTATGTCTGCGGGTTCACACCAACACATGGACATGTGCTGGCGTGCCCATGTGATGGCGTGGACATGTGGCAGTGTGGACATGTGGCGGCGTGGCCATGTGGTGGCGTGGACATGTGGCACCGTGCCCCGGAGCACGAGCCTTCCACAGTGGACATGACCTGAGCCTGTGACTCCTCAACTGCCTGGTGGGGCAGCACGGCGGGGTCCCAGGGCTGGTCAGCCTTTCGCTGCTGTGGCGCTGCTGGCCCAGGTGGCTCAGCCCCCTGAACAATGCATCTCAGAGCAGGCAGGAGCCACTTCCTGCTGTGTGCATAGCTGGGGCGCCCAGCTGTGTCCCTGGGCCAGGGCTAGGTGGGTGGACAGCCGGGCCAGCACAGTAGCAAGAACTTCCTGTCCCTGGGGCCCAGCGTCCTCCCAAGGAACTGGAGCTGTGGAAGAGGAAGAGGAAGACACGCCCACCGCGCAGAGCTCGGGACAGCTGTGAGCCCGGGTCAAGTCAGGCCCACTGGGTATGAAACCTGGGAGCTGTCCTTGTGGTCTGGGGGCGTGGTGATGGCTTCCACGGAAACCGTGCCCGGGTTGCACCCCATGCCCTCCTTCACCAGTCGTGCATCCAGTATGAATGGAGGATTTACAGTCAGTCAGGTCCTGAACCTGAGCCCATATCAGGAACAGCTGCAAGAATCATCACGCAGCGGCTCCTTCCTTCTGCCACCGGAACTGTCCCGCGCAGCCTGCTCCTCCCCCTGCCTGGCTCTGGGATCCTGAGCTCCACCCCAGGTCTTCCCCCAGGTCTTTCCTCTTCCTGGAGCACCTGTTCTGCTCTTCCTGTAACCACCTCCTCCTTTTCTTCTAGGTCTTGGCCTAGATGTCACCTCCCCAGAGAGGCCAGGCCTGGCCGCCCTGTTCTTCTCATCATGCCTCAGTCATTTCTTGTCACACGATGCCTCACACCAGCATGTGTGATCATGTGCCGTTGTCTTCTGCTTCTCCTGTCTTCTCCTCTGTGATGTGAGGCCTCTCTCTCTCTGCTTCGGCCCCACTGCTTCAGGAACCAGCACCAGCCTGCAGTAGGTGCTCTATAAATACTCAGTAGCAGTTTAACAGATGTGTTGAGTATCAGCTGCGTGCCAGATAACGCGTGAGCCAAAGGTGTGCACTGCTGGTATTCTTATCTTACATGAGAGGAAATATTATTCTGAGAGGGTAAGAAACCTTTCCAAGATACACAGCTACTAAGAAGGAGAACCAGGATTCTATCCAGGTCTGTCCGATACCACTGTGTACTCTTAAAATTCTGCTCTGCTACGGTTAGGACATCAGAAGAATTAGAAAAGCCTGACCAGGGAGACAGGTGACAGGTTTACCAGTTATCTGTTGCAGCAGAACGAATCCCTGAAGAACTGAGTGGCTTCAGACAGCTCCCATTTACTGTGCACAGCTCTGGGGGGGTGGGGTGTTTGGGGCAGGGTGGGGCTGGCACAACTCCATCTGCTCCATGTGATATTGGTTGCACTGGACTTAAGCAAGAGGAGAGGTTTGTGGGTACCTTGGCTTGGCTGGAGGCCAAGTGTGCTGATTGGATGCTGGGAGGAGGGGTGTCTGGTGCCTAGGTTTCCCTCCAGGAGGCCTCTCTGGGCAGGGAGGACATCAGTGTCTTTCCTCTGTAAGGGTAGTTTGGGGACAGCAGAATCTAGCATGTTCTCCTATTGTACTTGTTTACAGAACTTTTTTTTGCACAGTGCTGGGGATGGAACCCAGAGCCTAGCCCAAACTAGGCAGGCACTCTATCACTGCAGCCATTTACATAACTTTTTCATTTGAAATAGTTTAATACATAAACAATGGCAAAAATAGTTCAGCGGATTCCTAACTCCCCTCCACCCATCATGACATTGTCAGTGACCCAAGGATGAAGTCAGGGAATTGATACTAAGACACTATGATTCACTCAGAGACAGACCTTGTTCAGATTTTACCAGCAGTACCTGTGCTTTGATGATATTGCTTTTAATTTTCAATTCTTTTTTAAGACAGTCTCACTACATAGTTTAGGGTAGCCTCGATCAAACTCACTATTAGCCCAGGTTAGCCTCAAACTCATTGGAATCCTTCTGCCTCAGCCTCACAAGTGCTGGAATTAGCAGTGTGGGCTCCCACTGCTGGCTTGATTTGTAATTTTTCCCAGTCACCCACATGTCTGGTTTAGAGTCCGATGTTTAAGAGGATGGTTCATGCAAGTCAGTCTTCAGCATTCTCCTTCTCCCCAGAAGCAGCCAACCATCCTCGGCACCTTCTGTGGACCTCTGTGGTCCTTAGTTCTTTTTACTAAAAATTGTGCCTGGAGTGCTGAGTACATGTTTCTATTTTAGGCTGTTTCCATTGCCTCCCAATTCGGGAGATTCACTTTCTAGCTCTGACCTCTTCTATGCTTAACTCTGAACGTTCATTCTTACTTCCTGCCTGGGTCATTGTGCCATAATTTAGGAGAGACTGACATTTAGTGTTATGACTGTCACCAGTTTTTTTTTTCATTTGCTTAGTATTCTGTGTATTACTTACTAATTTTTCTAATCCTCCACTTTGCCAGTCATTCAAATCATTCCTGGAATTTTTATTCACACCAAGCCTTCTCCAGTTTTATCACCTTGGTTTTTTTGTTTGTTTGTTTTGGAGACAGGGTTTCACTATGTAGCTCAGGCTGCTCTTGAACACTCAGTGATCCTCCTACCTCAGCCTCCCAAGTGCTGGAATTACAGGAGTGCTCCACCATGCCCAGCTAATTTTATCATCTTGAAAGAAGTCCTTCCTGGAACCTTTCAGCGTTTCCAAACAGGACTTGTTGCTCTCTACAGATGACCTTGCAGATCTTCCTTCCCCATGCCTTAAGGGTCCTTTCACCAACTTTGAACCAGATTCACATTTCCTGCATCCACCTTGTTCTCTTTCTTGGTTTACTCCCTTGTTTTGGTGGAGGACATCCTCAAGTAGTTTTCTAAGAAAAGGTCAATGGGACTTTGCATGTCTAAGGATATTTTTGTATTTTGGCTTACATAGAGGTCTCCATGAGGAATTCTTTGCCTTTAGAATTGTAAAGGCTTTTGGGGGGGTAATAAGGAATCGAACTCATGACCTCACACTTGCCAGGCAGGTGCCATGCTGCTGAGTTGTATCCTTGGCCCTTGTAAAGGCTTTGTTGCACTGTCTTCACACTACACTGTTGCTGCTGAGAAATGTGAAGCTGTTCTGATTTTGTTTTTCCCTGTCTAGAAGTTTGTAGACTTCTCTGTGTTACCAGAGAAAATCTCCCATCAACTTTCCCTGGTAAAAATGTGGTTTATTCTCTGTGCTCAGCACTTGTGGAGTCCTCTCAACCTTGACCTTTGTGTCTCTCGCTTTTAGGAAGTTTTCCTCAATTACTTTATTGATATTTCCTCCTCACATTCCCCCTTATGCTAGATCTCCTACAGTTTGAGTATCAGAGTTCCTGGACTTTTCTTGTAATTTTCTCATCATTTACCTCCTGTTTCCAGTGGCTTATTTTGCTATGTGGTTTTGAGAGCTCTCAACTTTGTCTCCCAAGCCTTCTACTGAAATTTTTATTTCTGCCATCATATTTCTTCTGCAGAGCACTTTTTCTTCTTCTTCTTCGTCTTCATCTTCGTCTTTTCTTCTTCTTCTCCCCCCCACCCCACTGTGTTCTTTTCCTTTGTGGCGTTATGTTCTTTTTTCTTTATGGCTGCACTGGCTGCTGTGGTTTCAGAGTGCTTTGTCTGGAGGCTGATTGCATTCCTGAGATTTATAATAACCAGGAGTGTGCACCTTCTCCTCCCATCACACTCCGCATGTCTGTTTAGGCCTCTGTGTTCTCATTAGACACCTTCAGGAATGCCCAGAGGCCCCTTGTAGTCCACTTGATACACAGCCAGGCCCAGAGGCGGGCGGGAGGGTTAAGTAATGGCTGGGAGTGCTGTTGTCAGTGTCCTTAGATCTTGCCTGTTTATTCATCAGTTCTAAGCAGACGCTTTGCCATCCTCTTGTCTGCAAGTCAGAAGCCTGGATGCCAGTGCTATAAGGAGCAGCACAGCGGAGGTCTCAGCCTCCGTGTAAAACTGCACTCAGTTTGCCCCCGTCCCCATTTTCAGACGGTGCCCCTGTGCCTGGAGGTCTCCGAGCAGACGTCACTGCTTTGTGATCACCAGAGAATAAGTAAACCTGGAGCTCTGTGTTGGGCAGGAAGGAGATGTCACCCTGCAGCGTGGCTGAGAATGGGACCCGATGGTCTCACTGCTTCTGCCTTAGCTTTTCCGGACAGCCTGTTCCCCTCCAGGACAAGCTGCTGCCCCTGCCAGTCACTGAGCTCTGGGATCTGCAAATACGCAACACATGAAGGGCTCGGTGGGTTTAAACTTGTGATCCTCCTGCCTCAGCCTCCCAAGTAGCTGGGATTAGAGGCATACACTGTCACATCCAGTAGGCCAGACAGGATGATTCTTTTTTTTTTCTTTCTTTCTTCAAATCTATTTTATTTCAAAGAGAAAAAAGAAAAAAAGGAGAAAGAAAACCGAAATTTCAAAACACATCATAGCTGCACAGTTCATAATAGCTAGATCTTGGAAACAACCTAAATGCCTCTCGACTGAGGAATGGATAAAAAAGATGTGGTGTTTCTATATAATGGAATACTACTCAGCTATAAAGAATGATGAACTAGACGTTTTCACTCTTAAATGGATGCGCCTTGAAAATATACTTCTCAGTGAACTAAATAAGTCACACATATGTAACCATCGTATTGTTGCACTTGTGTGACAAACTGAAAGAATATCTATGTATATTAAAAATTAGTTAAGGTAGTTAAAGAAAAAGAATTTTGAGTGAAAAGTGGTTTTCATAGTGTCATTTTCAAATTTCATTTTTAATGTGAAATGGCTTTTTGAAAGTAATATAGAAATCATAACCCAAAAAAGATAGTCTTATAGCTGGTTTCTCTTGATTCATTGAGGGGAAAGTTTTGTGCTAATAATTTTCTGGACAGTGTTTCATGTCTATATCTTATACTCTAAACAACTGCTGTGAATATAACTATGCAATGTGTTGGTTATTGTTACTTTCCTATTGGCTTGTTGTGAAATTCTGTTTTACTTTAATTTCTTATTTTTCTTCTGTTTAAAGTAAAATAAATAGGGCCGGGAGTTTGGCTCAGTGGCTTAAGCGCCTGTCAGGTGCGAGGTTGTGAGTTTGATCCCCGGTGCCGGAAAAAAAAAAAAAAAGTAAAATAAATAAATAAATAAATAAATAAAAACACATCAGTCCGGGGACACATTATCATCCCCAAATCATTCACCCAGAGCACAAGACATCTGCATTCAATTGTCTGAATATTACCAGCACAAATCTTTCTCTTCAGTGACCTCAGAGAAATCAATAGTGTAACTATCTTATATATACATGTTGTTTCTTTCAGCTTCTCACACTAGTGAGACAACACGATGCTTCCACACATGTGGACCGGATGACTTCTGACTGTGGGGCACCACCCAGTGCAGTGTGGGGTCTTTAGCAGCATCCCAAGAGTCCACTCGCTAGACGCCATCACCCTATCCCACCCCAGTGTGACCACCAAAAATGCCCCACGAATTGTCAGATATCTGTGACAGAAAGTATGGGGTGGAACTGCCCTTGGTTGAGGAGCAGTGACCTGTGTGCAACTTTAGCCTTCTTCCAACACTGCCAGCTGCCCTGTCACCCCGAGGAGACGGGGACACCACCCTGCTTAGCCTAGAGAGCTGGGCCACCTCCCGCAGGTGAAGTGAGCGGGGCAGTAGCCAAAGACAGCAATTCTGAGACTCAGCTTGAGGGGCGTCCCTGTGCGGGCGTCTGCTGCCCCTGACCCCCACATCTGCTGAGACCAGACAGGGATGGGACTGGGCTGAGCCGAGTCTCATGGTGGCAGTGGTGGCTTAGTCCCCACAGGGCTCCCAGAAGCACCTCAGTGTACCAGGGAGTGGGGTGGAGTTTTTCCTGGTCTTGTCTGCAGAGTGTGATGGATGTGGTAACCAGGTGTGATCGAGGTCTCCTCCAAGCCGCCCTCCGTGCAGTGCCTGGCTCCAAACAGGGAGGCAAGTAGGCCCTCGGTGACTGCCCGGGAACAGTCCCCAGTACTGCATCTGGGTCCTCAGGACCACTCGTCAGCATGCGGTCCCCAGAACTGACCCAGTTCTCCACGAGAGTAGCATTAACCCCACACGAGAACAGCGCTCTTGTGACCCAAACCTGGCTCAAAGCCATTGCATTAGAAATGAGATTTCAACATGGGTTTTGAAGGAGAGATGCATGTTCAACTTACAGTAGTTGTCTTAGAGTCAGGAGCCTGGGAAGCTCTGGGCACGATGTCTACAAACGTGAGACCACTCTGAACCCTGGAGGTTTCTCCTGTCCCCTTGCCAGTTCCCCAGAGCCCCCGGCTGCTGGATGAGAAGGGGAGGAAACTCGATGTGTGCCACAAATGTCTCAGAACCATTCAACAGGAGACTGCTCTGCTGGGTCAAGTTGAGTGTGTATGTGTGTGTGTGTATGTGTGTGTGTGTGAGAGAGAGAGAGAGAGAGAGAGAGAGAGAGAGAGAGAGAGAGGTGAGCATTTATTTCTTCATTTGGTAAATATTTGTTGTATTATCCATGTACTATGTCCTCATTCCTAAGTCAGATAGGGACAGCATATTTTATATTGTGCCATTTATTCAGTGTTTATTGTGTGTCTGGCTCTTTAAGTGAATTAAATAATCATTTACAGGAGAGTGGGCAAAAGCTAGGGTTCCGGAATTGGGTGACTTGGGTCTGAACTGTGACACTGCTCTCTACTAGTGACGTATGTGACCTTGGACCAGCTCCTTGGCTTGTCTGCAGTTTCCTCAGCTGCAAAATTATTGTTTTGCCAGGAAATACTCTAAGAGAACCATGTACTTCTGTTTCTAGCATTCGTCTTCATTGAATTAGATTCTTCCTGGCTTATTTTAGTAAATTCTGTGTCCACTAATAATAATAGCTGATACCGATGGAGATTTATACCTCTGCTAAAGATGTAGAGTGTAGTGGAAGATTTTTGTCTTTATGGCAACAAGAAAAAAAGAAACAGGAAAAAAGTCAAATTTTTAATGGTGCTAAGGAAGAACATGGGAATCAAAGAAGCCTCAGTGAACTGAATTCCAGGAAGATATAAGAGCAGGGGCAGCGGCCAC
>RJWM01014929.1:0-49154 GCA_004363535.1 Dasyprocta punctata
CACATATGAGGCATATGTGGACAGACACCATGCGTATGATAGAAGTCAGAATAAAAGGACAAATCTTATCTTTGATAGGCCAAAGAAGCTTTACAGAGAAGGTGGAATTTCATGGAAACCATGAAAAATATGCATGATTTAGATGGGAGGAGAGAAAGGTTATTCCAAGTAAGAAAAAGACATGTTTACAAGAGCAAAGTTACGAAAGTATTTTTGGAAGTCAGTGGCAGTATGGCAGACAGGAGTGTAGTTTACCTGTGATCTCACAATGGTAGAACTGAGAGAGACTACAGAGTTCATGAAATGTGATTTCCTTATTTTAATACTGAGATATTAGGTCTCAAAAGTTTAAGTGGCTTTATCCAAAGTGATATGGCTGAGTGCTAGATAGGATCAGAAATCCAGCCCATGATCTGTTGTCCAGTAAGTGTATGTTCCATTCTACACTGCTGACCTCTGGGAAGTGATGACAGTGAGATAGAAAGACCACAGAGGACCTTGCATGAGATGTAAGATGTTTCTACATTAAACACTGAAAATGTCTGAGGAGGTTCCCACTGAAAGAAGGAACCAGACCCTCCTTACCCATAGAATTAAGTTTCAGGTTTGCTGACTCCCAACATAGAAAAAGAATTTTCAGGATGTATCAGTAACAGGCATAAAAGGATTTATTATCAGAAATTTAAAAGTATATACTCAAAGAAATAGAATGTGGCCCCTCAAGGGAGAGAGGTGTATTGTAAATCAGAGCAGGGTGCACTCATGGGGTGTAGGGATGTTGCCTCAGTCCCTTGATAGCTGAGATTACAGATGTGCAACACTGTGTCTGGCTAGCTGTGCCTAGCTTTGCAGTGGGAAGTGACCCATGGTCACTAGGGCTACATAAAGATGGAACTGGATGGATGGAAAGGATTGAAAGGAGACCCCAAGATATCAGCTAAAGAGGCCCAGCCCTGGGCCAGCTATGAGTTAATATAAACTAGGGTGGTAAAAAATAAAAAACAGAGAAGAAAGAATTAATGTGAGAGAGATCGAACCATTGATGATGGGAGAATAAGAGCAAGAGAGAGTTAAAGGTAATATTTTTACCACATTTTTTTATCTCCTTGTAGAGGCGCTTTCTAGGTTCTATCTGTCCTGAACAAAGAATTGGTCAACACAAGTGAAAAAGGTAGCAAAGTTTTACATTTATGAAAGTAAAAGGAAAATAAGTATGCACTGCAGAGTGGGTGCAGGTCAAGTAAAGGTAAGAAAGGAAGTAAGCTCTACAGAGTGTGAGTGGGCCCCTGTAAAGGAGAGTGACCATGAAGTTAATGACTACAGGCTTTTTTGTCTCCCATTCCCAGGCCAATGTCAGACCTACGCCATCCTAATAAAAAACCTGCTTGATTTCTCATGATGCAAGTTGAAGTTTGATTTGGCACACGTGTCCTGGATCTCTGTGATTGGCAGGTCATATCCACTTACCCAACCCAGTGGCTACACCCCATGACCTGACTCAATAGGAGAAATTCATAACTGGCCAGTTGCCATGGAAGAAATTCATCACGTGATGTCCTGGAAACTTCCTTATACTTTTTCCCTGGCTTTTGCTGTCATTTTTCCTTATATTCCACTTATGCTTTCATTTCCCAAATGTTCGGTGAGCCCTGTAGAAGAACATCCATACTCTCACCAGCAAACAACTGGATGAAGTGTTTCTGCTATTTTCTTGAGACCTGTCTCCTGGAACTCTTCATGGCCAGAGTTATTGGAGAGAACTGATATGAAATGAGGAGCACAGCTTGGTTATTGAGAAGAAAAGAACCTGATTTGTCTGGGAGGGCGTTGAAAAGGCAGCAAGATTTGAAATGGGAGGAGGATCAAAGTGTCTTACGAAGAGAGAAGGCGGGCCCTGTGCACACAGAAGCTCTGGCCTTCGGGAGAATAAAAGGTCCCAGTGTAACAGGAACAAAGAACTTCTTTTGTGCATTCACAGTCAGGAGTCTGAAGGGGTGAAGAGCCTTGGCCCTGGGGCCAAGCAAGGGTAGCTTGAGGTTCAAGCTGCTGCCCCCAGGAGAGGGGAAGGCCCCTGTGTCAACCAACAGAACGAGCAAGCACTGAGGATTCCTGATGTCAGAGGGAGACCCCAGGTCCACAGCTCTCAAAAACTGAGGGCTTTGGCAGTCCAGAAGCTGTGTTTCCTGACTGTGGGTTCCATCCACCAGTGATTTGTACCTCACCCTGAACATTGCACACCTTTAACAGTTATGATGTGTCCTTCTTCCCTTGACCACTGAGACTTAACATCTATTTTTATTCCACAGGTTTAGTGTTATAAACTGGACTGGAATAAATGTGGCAAATAGGTTAGACCACATGAACCAACTGGTAGATGAGCCACAGCAAAACTGAGCTCGCTTCTGTCATGAATGTAGGGTAGACACAATGATTCTGGGCATATGGAAGATTTCACAATTATTTAACCTATTTGTTTCCTAATACAGCTGTGCTTCAGTATCTAAGGGAGATTGGTTCCAGTACCTCCTGAGATACTGACATCAGCACATGCTCAAGTTACTTACGTAAAATGGAGTAGTGTTTGCATAGAACCCACACATACCTTCCTATACACTTTAAATGAAATTTTGTTTGTGGTCAGTGTAGATGCAGTTCTCTCCTGCCCAAATGCATTCAGTCTGTGGCTGGTTAAATCTACAGAGGCAGAGCCAGTGGCTACAAAACATGTGGAGCTGAGGACTTGTGGAAATACTGCATGAAAACAAGGTACAAGGAAGTCCACAAACTAAGTCCTAACACCTTGGTTGAATACCTTCTCATTCACCTTCCAAAATGCTTAATTTCTGTAGACATCATCTCATTGCCTCCCGTACCTGTTCAGGGTGGTTTGGGGGAGCACAACAATGCTTTGGAAACCTTGCTCTGCCACTTTCTAGTGTGAAACTTTGGGTAAATTTCTGGATTTCTATGGCCTCTGTCCTTCATCTATAAGAAAGCTAAGATAGCTCCTTTGCATAATTTTAGTCAGGTTTAGCAAGTCCTGGCAGAGAGTAGACATTTACTAAACCAAAGTTATTATTAGGGTTAGCTCTGAATGTGACCAATTCAATGTTTCATACTTGATCGAGTATTTGATTCTTGCTCTTGTCTCATAGTTGTTTCCTGTGTGGCATTCTGGAAGGAAGGATTTTAAGCCTCAAGGGAATGTAATCCTCAGGGTAAAGATGATAAGGAGAAACAAGGAAGTAACTGCCCATGAGTTCACCCTGCAGGCCTGCTCCCTCGTCATGCAGTCTTGTGTGTGGACCCTGGAGTGGACACTCGTTCAGGTTTATTATAGGAAGCCCACTGATGGGCCTGTGCAGTTAGGAAAGCCACTTCCCAGCAGAAGAGCCAGCAATTTGTGCAAACTGCAAGCTGAGCCAGGAATGTAACCCACTGCCCTCCGCCCATGTCTAATGAAAAGGCCACTCTACTCCCTGGATCTGTGGCTGGACCTCGCTGGAAGCACGAGTGTGGTGTCAGGTCCCTGGCTCCCTGGTTTGCATAGAGGAGTGGTGTCAGCTCTCCACGGAAGTCTGTGCAGGCCAAGTTTCTCAGAGGCCAGGGGTGGGGAAGGGCTCTTTCCCGGAGACTGGAAGGAGCACTAAGCTCTGAGGAGGCTCCGTAGGCACAGGAGGGGAAAACCACCGAAGCATTGAAGAGGAGGGACAGAGTGATTTATGAGAAAACCCTAAATGAGCAGCACTTGCTGGCCTGACCTCAGCACCAACTGAGGGGCGTGGGAGAGCATTCTGCAAATATTTAAGAGGCCCCGATGCCAGAGAACTCAATGACTGAACCTGGGTGGAAGGCAAGGGAGGGAGTGCAGAGTGAAGGCTGTCAGAAATCTTGCCCAGAGCCACAGGGAGGCAGGGCCTCCTCCCTCAGGGACCCTGGGCTGTTTGGGCATCTTCCCAAGGCACAGGGCTTACAGGCTGACTGCTTCTAGGTTGCAGACCACGGGCACCAGAGATACAGGCTTGGATCACTTTTCCTGTGAGGAAATTGGGCAGAAACATAAAGAAAGACAGGCAGCAAGAACAAAATGGTCAGAATTGCTCTGACCCTTCTTCCCATAGCTGATTCTCCTGGTTTTTCTGGGGTTCAGTGTTACCTGGGTTAGTCCTAGCTTGTGTCTTCCTCTTGACTCCCAGTTTGTAATATCTTCTTGCTTAACCAAGTTGGTGTCTGTGCGTCTCTACTGTTCTGGTTAACCTTTAGCTCCTTCCCAAGCTTGCGTCAGCCTCAGATGGCTCTACTGTCATTATTCTCTCCTAAGCCACTAGCATTTTGCAAGGCCACCGTACATGTTAGCATACAAAGGGTTTTGTGCTGTCCTAGGGTGAATACGTATTTTTAAACTTTGTTTATCTTACTAGTTCCTAAATCTGACCTTTAGACAGTGTGACATGCTGGCTTGTGAACTTTGTCCCTCGGTGATCCTTGTGTGTGACTGTTGTCTCCCAGTTGCATCCTGAAAGAATCAGACTCTACTTCCTTTGTAGCTCCAACAGCATAGCAGACTCTATGTGATACCAACATTTGGGTTTAATTAAAAAGCTAGAACAACACTAGAAACAAAATGAAGAAAACACATGACAAAGCTGGAAAACTTACAATATGTATGCAATGTGATGATACCTTGAACATAGAAAATTTTGTGTTTTGGACAGAAAAACAATGAATATTGTAATATAAATGGGAAAATTATATTCAGATCACAAAAGAAATAGAATATGTATTTGAAGAAATTCTTAACCTCGCAACAATCACAAATATGCATTAAAAATTAAGTTTCAAATAAACTGGGAAATAAGCAAAAAGTTGGGTTAGTGAGGATATACGGAAATAAGTCTTCTTTTACACAGTAAAATAGCTAACTCTATACCTATTTTTTCAAGGAAGGGAAAGTGGAAATTTTCCCATCATGAACTACTTAGCAAAAATATTACTGACTGCATCGTACAGGGTATCAAGATTCACTTTTTCTTTTTCTTTTTCCTTTTTTTTTTTTTTTTTTTTTTTTTTTGAGACAGGGTCTGCCCTTGAACTCACTATGTAGCCCATGCTGGCCTCAAACTGGTGACAATTCCCCTGCCTCAGCCTCAGCCTCCCTCCCAAATGCTGGGATTATTGGTGCATGCCACCACACCAGACTTGAAATCCATTTTGTTGTTGTTGTTGTTTTTTGTTTTGTTTTGTTTTGTTTTGTTTTTGGTTACATGTGTTCTTTTTAATTGAAGAACTGGTCAAAGAATTTTAAGTACGTGAAATCACTACTTTTGAATGTGTTTTAAAATATATGTATCTATATCAGCTTATAGTAGTAAAACTACCATTCAAATCAAGATCTTGCATCTGGGTGTCACATAATCTCTTAAAGTTGAAATTTCTTGTAACATCATTTCTTCTTAGTAAAAATGGTACTCTCCATTTCTAATGACCTAAAGAGTTTCTATTATCTTTTAAGCCCTTTAACCTTTGTTTTATACAAATGTGAGTATCTAAATCAGAGATTGATTTTTAAAAATTGATTTAGACCTTATTAATTGAGACTTTAACCAATGTGTGAGTATAACTGAACTATTTCTGTCAGTACCTTTTATGCAAATTTAAACTCTTTCTTGGTATTTTTCTTATTACCTTTTATTGGATTTTCAATTGTTTTCTACTACAGAAACCTAGAATGTATATAATCTATTTTTGTCCACAAATTAATGACAAATTGACTTGTATGAGCTGCCATCTTATGCAATCATTATTGGTTTTCCCTATTAGTATTTCAGATATATTCAACCCTCTCCAAACCGGTGCTTTGGAAAATTTCTCCTTACATTATTAATATTAACATTATAAACTTACTAGGCTTTTTATATGTCTTGCTATCTTTCAAATAGCTACTCATGCCATCACATTTAACATAATCAAATAAAACAAGGGAATAAAATCCAACCCAACAAAACAATGAAAATGATATGGTTTCCTTGCTGGGATCACTCCCTGCTGAGGTCTGGTTCTCTCCCCCTGCAGTCTGTGCATGGCACTGACTCACAGAGAGAGGCTTGGGTGTGGCTGTCCCCACTCCGGTAGCAGCCCATACATGGCACTGGTTTCCAGGTGGGGATCACCTCCCAGGTGAGGTTGAGGTCTGATTCTCTCTCTCTGCAGTCTGAGAATGGTGCTGACTCACACAGAGAGCATAAACTTACTAGTTTTTTAAAAAGGAATTTAAGCTGTAATATTGTCCAATTTTATCAGATGAACACTTAGAATGTCTTTTCTGTACTTTTCCTGCCCACAGAGGCAAAGCACTTCTATGTAACATACATTTGCAACATCTGTCTTTACCTTACATGGAAAAAATAAAGCTGTGTTTATTTACATTGAATATTTGGTAGGTGTTTTGACAGTTTAAAACTACATAAGCTGAAAATTTTAGGCCCACTTTACAAATCTATTTTGCACTTAGGTTTATTACCTTATATGTAACAATTTTCAACATTATGTTCTTAACTAGTTCTAACCATCAAAACTTCCATACAACTATCTCCTTCTGTTTAAATCGTTCATCAGAATTTTCAGAGAAGGTTGTTGATCAATGCACTTTCATAACCTCTTGGTATCTGAGAATGTCCTCCAATTGCCTTCACACAAAAATACTCACTTGGCAGGGTATAAAATTCTCAGTTCAAAATTATTTTCCCATTAAACTTCGAAAATGTTGTTCCATTTTTCTCTGGCATTTAGAATTATAATAGAAAATATGAGATCAGTCTGATTTCTGCCACTTTTATAGATAATGTGCTTTGTCTGTCTGGTTACTTGCAAAATTTTTTCTTCTCTCTCTCTCTCTCTCTCTTTTTTTTTTTTTTTTTTTTTTTTTTTTTTTTTTTTTTTTTTTTTTTTTTTTTTTTTTTTTTTTTTTTTTTTTTTTTTTTTTGGTCTTTTTGAGACAGGGTCTCACTATGTGGTTCAGGCTGGCCTTGGGCTTACTTTGTTGCCCAGGCTGGTTTCAGACTCACATTGATCCTCCTGCCTCAGCCTCCCAAGTGCTGGGATTACAGGAGTGTGCCATCACACTCAGTTAATTTTTTTTTTATCCTTAAAATTTAACAGACATCATGAGTATATGCCTAGATGTACTTTTTCTCATTAAATTTTAAAGGTGCCCTCTGAGCCTTCTTCATTTGCATGCCTACTTCATTCTACAACTCTGGAAAGTTTTCTTCAGTTAGTTTTGTAATTATTGTTTGTCTCATTTACTTTGTCCTCTGTTTCAGGTATTCCTTATGACACATAGATTATACCTCCTGGACACGCCCTCTATCTCCTTCTCTTTTTCTTCTTTCCTCATAAATTTTTTGGCCTCTTCCTCTACATTTTGTGAGAATTTCTCTTGTTTTCCATTAACTTTAGGAATTTTATTTTGTAACAGACCCTTCTTTTTTTATTTTAAAGATAATAAAACAAAACAGAACAAAGCAGATGAGAGCAAAACAATGCAAGTAACACAGGATTTCAAAACAACACAACAGGAAATCAATAGTGGCTACCACAATGTCTCTTGTTTTCTTCGAAACAGTTGTCGATACCTTCACACACAATAAATTAACACAAAACAGAATAGTATAAAACCAATCAAAACAAAAAGATAAGAGCCTTATTGGCCTTCAAAATCAGACAATAGGAAATCAATAATGGCTACCATAATGTCTCTTGTTCTCTTCAAAATAGCTGTCCATACCTTCACATATATTGAAATCAAATAATAGAAAACAGACTAAAATCAATCAAAACAAAGAATAAAAGCATTATTGGACTTCAAAACAAAATGATAGGAAATCAGCAATGACTACCATGATGTCTCATTTTCTTCAGTGTAGCTGTTCATACTATCATACATAATAAAATCAATTCTTGTAAACTCTTTAGGAGAAGTTCTAGGCATATATAAGCCTATACATGTACATCTATCCTTTCTGTATTAGAGGGAAAAACAAAGCAAAACAAAACAAAGTGTAAGAAGAACAAGAAACAAAAGAGACAAATATATAGCAATAACAAAGAGCCCAAAACAATAACAATGTAGACTTTCAAAACAAGGTGGTAGGAACATAAAAATTTTGTTGTTTTGCACAGTTATCTTCAAACGTGTTACTCAAATTACCAGATATAGACATACAAAATTGATCTAATCCTATGAATAAAAAAGAAAAAAGATATAAACTTGTATATATACACTTAAGATTACTAAGATGATTATACTACTGATTCTATTAGTTCTTGGAACAAAACAGTTAACAGACCCTTCATATGCACTTCCTTTAAACAGGCCTCGATCTCTTCTATGTGGTCCGACAACACCTGCTTTGTAGTTAAGGCCAGGTAGGTAAGGAATTCTCTATTAATACAGTCAATAATTTCTGCAAGTCCGCTGCAGTTCAGTAGACTGAAGAGGAGGCATTTTCTTGATTAATTAGCCCTGCTTCTTTCTTCTGAACTGCAGTCTTCTCAATGGGGTGCAGGTGGTCTTCTCAAGCAGTGAAATTGAAGAAAAAATTCATGTTTTTGATGAGAAATTTAGGTAGTTCCCAGGGCTTTGTCTGCTTTTAGATTGTTTCCCTGTGATAAAATTTCATTGATCGTGTATTCATTACATACTAAACAATATTTACACAGCTCAAAATAACAGGTTGCAAATTAATCGGTTTCTGTGGGCCAGGAATTTGGGCAAGGTTTAACAGGATGTCTTGTCTCTCATTCCTGCTATCTGGGCTTCATCCAGAAGACTGGAATCCTGGGCTAGAACCCCTTGCAGGCACACTCAAACGTATACACTGTTGCTTACCTGGAAATGCCAGCTGTAGTGTCTCTGTGTAGCCTCTTCATGCAGCCTGGTCTTCCTTCCAGCAAAGAATCCAAAGGCAAATGAGAAGGGTATTGCTGCTGTACCCAGTTACCACAGACCTAGTGGCTCGAGTCCAGGCTACCTGCTCATGTGGCTTCCTCACGTCCTCTGGTGTTAGCTCTGACTACAGGCCATGTGAGTTGCTGATAGGACAATGGCCCCAGATGCCTTGTTTGCGTGGGAGAAGTAATCTAGGATTCCCATATCTGGAAGAGTCTTGTCATTATTCCTCGTGGCTGCTGCAACTTTCTCCATCTGACTGTTCTCACTGCACAGTTTATTTCCTTCTTATCTTCAATGCATGTAAATCCTCACTCCCTGTTCCCTGTGTCTCATCCAGTTCTTTGTTCAGAACACCAAGAACATAGCAAGAATCTCTTTGGGGCCCCAAAACCAGTAACAGTTGGATCCCTAAAAACTTAATCAAAATGGCTGCTCTTTGAATCTTTATAGAGTTCATAACCCACCCGAGAAGTGCATGTGTCTTCCTGAAGCATCCTACCTGTCCTTCCCAACCAGCTTGAGGTCGCTGACATAGAGATCCTATGACATTTAGGAGCTCTCTAGGCAGTTGGGGCTCCTTGGACTGTGTTACATTTCATTTTCTCTCCCACATAAATGCAAACTGTTTCTG
This sequence comes from Dasyprocta punctata, assembly GCA_004363535.1. Lineage (NCBI taxonomy): Eukaryota > Metazoa > Chordata > Mammalia > Rodentia > Dasyproctidae > Dasyprocta > Dasyprocta punctata. The sequence continues at coordinate 9,585 of RJWM01014929.1, forward strand.
ATTCTTTATTTTCAATCTTTATGAAAAAGAATGTACTTGCAAAAATCACCGATCACATACCCTGAGGTCTTTGCAAAAATCACTGATCACATACCCTGAGGTCTTTGTTCAGAACGCCAACAGCTCTGGGAAAGCTATAAGATTTCTTTGGACACAGCAAGTGCTATCAGCTTTCCTACTTTTTAAGGCCAGTGATAGAGTAACTTACAGTCATTCTCCAGGGCCGGTTGGTTTCTGCAGGGGCTATGTTAGTGAATTACCTGGAGACTTTATAAAGACTTATGGACCTAGAAACGTTTTGGTTGTTAGTGGTTACACTTGTCTTGCCGTCTCCCCCCAGGGAGAGACACTTGGGCTTGGAGGAAAGGGAACTTGTACTTTGGAGGCAACAATTTAGAAACTACCAACTGACTTTTTCTACAATTCTCTGAGCTCTTACCCCATTACCCAGGTGCCCACTGTAGGAGTTAATCCAAGAGTCAAGAAGCAATTCCAATTATATGCCGAGATTTTGCATGTCTGTATGTCCAGTGGGTCTATTGTGAGCTCTACTGTAGCCAACACTACATTCATTTCCTGGCTCCAGAGACCTTAGTTCTAATGGGGGTGGGGTAGGGGGAGGTGATTACCATGTTTTGGTTCACCAGATAACATAGAGAGTACAACTGGGGTTGCAGGGCTGCTCCCCTCCATTCATCTGACCCTTGTCCTAAGGCTTACTGCATAGAGGCAGAGATAAGAAAAGCAAAGACCTCCAAGCCTGCCCTAGAAAATTCCAACATACTAAACTAGGATGCATGTGCACCAAACTTGCCAACATGACCTGCAGTAACCTTTCTTGCCTGGAGCTCAGTGAAGACTCATATATATGAACTGCATGTCATACATCCAATTATAACAGCTTGAATTATGGGAAAGGATATGCTCAGTAGAACAGCTGACATGGCACAGCACCCTGTCAATCACATTGTCAATCATGCTCTGGAAGACCCCATTGTGAGCTTCCCTAGAACCTGTGCAATATTTAAAACCCCCACACCTTATGTCCCTAAGCATCTATGCCGTTTTCCTTCCTCAGTCATAAGCCTGCTCACTCTGAGTGTGCTATCTCCTTAATAAACTTTCCTGACAGTCTTTGTGTACCATGTCCAAAGTTTTGTTGGCCACAAGAACCTAGGAACCTGTCCTGGACCCCAACACTAATGGCAACACGTGTGGCTATCAATTTACACCCTATGTTCAATTATCTTTGAAAACTCTAATTACTTCCCTTTTCATGAGAAGACCACTTGTTGGACCCTATGGGAATCACACAGTAGCTGTTTGCTATGGGCAATGTCTTTCTTCCCAGAAGTTCAGTTATATCTCTAGTAGATCCATATGGTTCTGGAAATTCAGAAAGAAATTGCATTTTTTATTGGAATAACTTTTACCTTTTGTTTACCTCCAATTTAAATTTAACTGGGATGCTGTATTTTCATTTGCTAAATCTAGTGAACTTGGCTCTCAACAATATGCTTAGTGATTCATGGCCTGGATGAAGAGTGGATTTTTCTATGGAGCATAAACCTCTGGAGGGTCCAGCCTCTGGCCTCACATGCATCGACCCCAGCACAAGCATTGCCGTCAGTCTCCTCCTCCCTTCCTCTACTGCTTGCCAGTGCAAGTGAGGAGCGTCATTTTTGCTTGGTTTTAAGTGCCATTCCAAGCTGTTGGCTCCATTCCCTGGGCTCCCTCTCACAGTGCTAACCCATTAATCAGAGAAAGTGAACTGAAGTCAATTAATGTTTGCTTACCTAGTTAATATTCTGGCCATCTTGATCAAATGCCTTCAACATGCACTTCCTGGAGTACTCCCCTGGCTCCTGCTGGTACATGAAGGTCATTTCTTATAATTCTTTCAGTGTACAGTTAGTTTCTACCCTCCCCTATTAGACACAGCATGTGTTCAGCTGGACTGTGCTGGAATTTATTGGTTTATGCTCTAGTTACTTGCCCAGCAACCAGGAGAGATAATGAGGTCAGTTTCTGATAAGACACCTGTTCCCTTGTGGAGAAAGGAGCCTGTAGCACCTTCCAGCCTCAAAGTGCTACTACTCTTGCCAGAGATGTGTGAGTCATTTCTAAAAGACCAGAGGGTCTGGGTAGGAGGAGAAGACCACAGGCTCAACAGGAAATCCCTATATTCTATACTCCAGGGTCTCAAGTTTGCCCTTCATGAGTCTGACTTTTGCAGAAGAGGTCTGTATTGGCTATTTCCATGTTTCTGGAGTTCTGTAACTTCAGTAGTTAGGCATCCGGACTTCCTGTTCCTCTATTACAGGAGATAAGAAGCCCAGGTGATGGGAGCTCCCAAAAGGCCCTGTGGTCTCACACTGATCAATATTTGTTTATAATCTTCAGTCTCTATCTTTTTTCAGGGCATCTGTACAATTGATCAGTAATTAGTCAACTCTGTTATCTGTGTAGGCATTGCGTTTTCTAAATTTAAAAAACCTTTACAGTATTTTCCTGAACGGATGAAATTTTTAGCAGTCTGAGTCATTATCTTGAACTAGACACTACCGTGCTCTTTTACCAAGGAGAATGGTTGAGTGATCCAGAGCAAGTCCCGGATCCCCATTTAGCCCTTTCTTCCTTTCTTGGGCCATCCCTGGGGTGCCTTGTGTTAGCAGTGTACTCTGAGAAGCAGGTACCAAAGCAGGGCTAGAGAAAATGAGGAGAGGGCTGGAGGGGCTGGGAGAGCAGTCAGTTTATAATCTATATCTCCTCCCAGTGGAAGGTGAGAAGAAAGGAAGTTTGGGTGGTGGATTTCTCAGTCTGTAGTAAAGTCCTAGAGAATTTGGCAAAGCCACAGGGAGAGGGGCTTGAGCCAAAGTGGCTCCTCAGAGACGCCCGTATTGTCTAGGTACAGGCCTGCTGGGCCTCCCTGCTATGCTGGGCTGCTGGTTAGAAACAGGTGTGGGAAATGTGAGTGGCCTCAGGGTGACAGCAGAGTGGGAGTTCCAAGCACAGGAGCTGGGACTGTTGGTTAATTATGTTCCAGTAGTTGCAGACAGGGAAAGCACGTTTCCACAGTTTCCTCAGGAATGATGCCTTTCTGTCTCCCAGAATTTCTTTTCCTCAGCTCTGAGGTGCTCTTATTATCAGCCTTAATTCTTCTGAGGCCCTTAAAGAGACCCTGGCACCCTCAACTTGGTTCTGTTGGTGGCTTGTTGTATTTGATCTGTGTTACAATTTAATTTTGTCTGGGCTATATTATAGTTTGAGACTTTCCTGAGGAGAGAGACTGGAGCTAATAATCCTCCTATACTCCTTCTAAATTTGGAATTTAAATGGATCATTTCCCCCATAACCTTGTCTTTTTTACAGTATCATATGCAGCTGAAAGAAATCAAGTTATGTTTTGAACATTCTGTCCAAGTTTATAAGATTATTAGATACATTTTCTATCTTCAGAGTGACAGCTGGGTGTAACTTTACTGGATATCTGACTACCAGTTAACACAGGTTGCCATTTCTTTTTTCTGGCTGCTATAATAATTTGCTTGTCATTTTTCTAACCTCTATATAATATCTGGTTTTGATGACCAGTGCCATACAGTTTATCTTTTTGTTACAGACTAACCCTATTTCTATGTCTTATTTAGTTACCGCTTCAGTAATAGTGCATAACAAGAATGGCAAGATCTCAGACACCACAAAACATAAGCTTGTGACTCTCTGGGCTAGCTGGGTCCCACTGGGGCAGCTCTGCTCTGGGTATGGTTCATCCTCGTGGGGCCAGGAGGACAGCTGGGTAGGTTCTTTCCATGACAGTGACACAAGTGCAGGAGAACACATCAAATTGTGTCAGTTCTCCTTTTGGTTATGTACTATGTGCTTGGTAACACTCTACTGGCCAAAATCAGTCATGTGGCCAAGCTGAGATTTAGGGGCGAAGATACATGAACTCAGAAAGATGAAGAGGAAAGAGAATGAATATCTCCAAACAACAATCTTTTTGACAGCAGGTACTCACCTTTCCCATCTTTGTTGCAAACCATGTTTCCATTTTATGGTCTGGAGGTTGATTTTACTTTAAAATATTATTGAAGTAAAAGCAATTAAAATTTTCCTGGAGTCAAAAGGCTGATTTTTGCAAAAACCAATGAGACGATCTTCCACAACTTTTAGAGTCTACTAATTACTTAAGATTGTAGATAAAGAACCGTTCTGCAGGTTCCATACACTGAACAGAATGGATTCCTTTTTGAAGTTCTACCCCTGCCCCCTTGTTCTCTGTTTCAGATCTCCATATGAAGCAGTTAGCATCTGTAGCGGTTGGTGGTGCTCCTGCCCTGGGTGCTTTCTGGAACACACTTGCTGTGTCCTTTTTACAGGCATCGTGGTTGACTACTGATTCCATGTTCAGAGGGTTTCAACTGTGATATCTTCCTGAATCTTCATCACACTGTGATAAGATTGGCATTGTTTTTAACCATGATATAGTCTCGTCTGGATGTAGAAGTGAGCCAGAGAGATTTGAATTTGGGGTTATCTGACTCCAATGCCCATGGTCCTCTCTCCACCTTTTCATCAAATCAGAGGGATCTCTATTGCTCAAGAAGCCCTTTGGGTCCAATGACATTGAAGAAACTGGTAACTGAAAAGAACCTTGCTACAGACTATTTCAGAGGAGTAAATGGCACCGTGGTGTTTTGCTTTAGCTTATCATCAAGTTTCCATAGAAAGAGCAGCTTGCTAAGGCCTGGTTCCCAAGGACTAAGAGTGCTTATCCCACGATTACTGTATTGAGATGCACCAGTGGTGATGGAAGGGAGAGAGTTCCCTCCACCACATGTTCCTTTTTCTTCTTTCCTACATATGAGTGCTGGTTAAGGAGGCTCTGCTCTGCACAGCAGGAGAGGGGGGTCACAGGATGAGGCATAGGGAATGATTTATTTTCCAATTAATGAAAGGCCGGGAGAGTCCCTTTCTGAAGTTCTGTTTGGAGCCTCAGACCAACTATATATTGCAATTTAAGCAGCCTCCCCAGCCTCACCTGCTATGGCAATTTGTTCTGCGCTATCTCAGTCTTTGCTCTGTAGTCTTGTGATATTGCCTTGTTTAGGATGTGCCAACTGCCCAGCTCCTTCAAGAAAATCCTTAGCGCCATCACTGGGAAAATTATCCTCACTGCAGGGCTGGAGGTTTCTCATCTTCAAATTACACAGACTCATGAGCAGAATGAGATAATCGATGTGAGAGCACTATACACAAGAAGAGAAGAACCCAAAGCATTGTCTCTTTTCATGTCCCTTGCCTGGCAGGCATTTAACAGGAATAAAGACAGCTGGATTGGCCAAAGAAGTGGAGTTGTTTGAGTAATGAGGACTTTAATGTAGAAGTGGCTTTTCCTCTAGGAATCAATTGGGAGCCATAGTGTAAAGATTTCTCAGAGTTCAGAGTAACACAAAGTGAGGTCCTTACAACTTGGAAGACACAGGTCCAGAATGGTTTATAAAGGGCGAAAGGACATCCAGACCAATCCTTCTCTGCCCTCCACCCTCCTCCTGTGTCTGACACATCTTTCCCTTTGACATTCAGTTCATCTTCTGTCCTCTGGTTGAACACACTTCTTGATGGTGAGTGCCTTCTGCTCTGAGATGCAGTCTTCCCACTTTGGACAGGTCTGTCAGAATCTTCTTTGCTGTGTTGTGTTTCCATCACCACTATCCTGATCCATCACACTCCCAGTCGGTATCAGAGAATCATGGTGGGGCTCAGGGGTAAAGTATGAGGAATGTAACTGGGGAGTGAAAAAGAAAGGATTTCTAGCACATCCCTGGGCAGAAGGAAGAGCAGAAGGCAGAGGACGGTGGAAGCCATGAAGGAGGAGATATGCAGATACCTGCAGTCAATGGTGTACTCACTCTCCTGGGGCTGAAGAATGAGACACATTCAAGCTGATGACCTCTTTTGTAAATGGCAGTCCCCCAGCAAGGGGCTGTATTTCTCCCACTGAAGTCTACAAGGCTTGGCTTTGACTGGACTGCACTGATTCTCAAAAAATGATGGCGTAGAGGGAGTGGGTGGGAACTGAGATCGAGAGTATCATGGAGCATGAGAGACAGCAGGGACTATAGACAGAGGAGATGGACTGTGAGTTAGGTAGAGTGAGGGGAAAAGTTGTGACAGCTCAGCCCAGCCAGCAGCGTCTGCAACTGGCTCTGCCTCTCAGCTGTAGGTTTTACATCACTTCTTCTGGGCATCGTGACTGTGACTGTGGACCTCACTGGGCACCTTGGTGGTGGTGTGGGACACAGGGAAGTGGGGATGGAGAGGGAGGGCTGCAGACATTTCTGTGTAGAATGCTATGATGCTGAAAGCCCAGGGTTCCCTGACGGCCGCAGGAGTGGGCCTGTCCTCCGGCAGTCCCCAGCCTTGGTGCCTGTCAGGCCTGGGCCTCTGCAGAGAGACTGCTGTGAGCTGAAAGGCAGGCTGTGGCCACCAGGCCAGCTCCCTGGGCAGCGGCTGATCCGAGTGCAGCCCTGGCGAGTGAAGCAGCAGCATGTGCACTTCTGCCATCGGCCAGTGGTGGGCCACATCTGGATTAGCTTCTGAGACAAGCCAAAGAGAAACACCAGACTCCCAGTCCCTTCCTAGGGCTCAGGACCAGACCGGGGGTGGGGCATGTGGATTGCAGACCAGGGCCTAGTCTGTGGGGTAGTTTTCTGTTTTGTTTTTAAATATTTCATCAGTAAAATTTGTTTGGGAAGACGGCTCCCAAATCCTGTGCAACTTTACATTACTCCCTGTTCAGGAAGGTAAGTGCAGACCCGGCTCATGGGGCTGGGTTGTAGGACTCAGATGATGAGTCCACCATTGCGGGAGAGACCTGGCCAGTGCCGGGGCTTTGATGGTTTAGGCTAGGGCTCAGACTTGGCTTTTCATTTTCCTAAATAGTCTACTCACATTGCCCACTTGGCAGCCTCACAAAAGGTACAGCAGATTCGTCCTTTTCCTTTTGTCCTTCCTCAACTGATGTCACCAAATGTCAAGCCCAAGTCCATGGTAAAACATTTCTCTCTCAAGGAAGCCCATATACCCAGGTTCCAGAAAAAAAATCAGAGACCGCGTGAACTGAGAAACATGGTGTGGGCAGAAACAGCCAGTGTGCGTACTGCAGAGGGGTTATGATAGAACGGCGACATGGACCAGGGGCCTCAAGGTCTCCTCCGCTCCTACATGGCCACAGCTCAGTCAGAAGCCAAGAAACTGGGGACCATAGGAATGGAGTTCAACCCTGCAACACTTTCACTTTATACAATGAGCCACAGGAGGTGGGGAGTGAGTAAACTGCTTCAGTCTCCTGTCTCCTGACCTACTAGGTAGGATGGACCTGCACATAGAAACTGCAGTATGTATGCTGTGGACAGCAAATTGTGGAGGGGTGACAAGCAATGAGGAAGAGCTTCATGAAAGAGGTGGCCATCTGCACACTATTTTGGATATTGATGGGCTTTACAGTGTGTAAAACTTTCCATATATTAATTTGGTACACAGTTTTGTAGCAGCAACTGTTAGGAAGGTGGGAGAAACAAACACCCACCAACATCTTGATGTTCTGAGAGCAAATGGGTATAACTTATGTGGAAAGCAATTTTACACTCACAATTCAAAACTCTAGGAATTTATGCTGCAGACATACTGACAGCGGCAGATATGCATGGACAGGATGCCCATTATACAACATTAATATCAGCAAAAGACTGGAAACAATCTAAGTGTTCACAATAGAAATCAGATTACAGAATTAAAGGGTATGGAAGCAATGAGATCCTGTGCATTCGTGTAAAGGAATAAAATAGATCTATGTGTGTTGATATTAAAATCTCCAGGTTGCAGTGCTGAGTAAAAAATAAAGAAAGGCAGGCCAGGGATGGAGCTCAGTCATAGAGCACTTGCATAGTGTATGCAAAGCCCTGGGTTCAATCCGCAGCACTGCTCAAGAATGAAAAAAAAATTAAAAAACAACAACAACAAAATGAAGAATGGTGTGTATAGCATACTGTCATTGAGTGACATTGAGTGTGTGCATGTGTGTGCGTTTAAATGTGAACAGAAAATTGCCAAAAGGGTACACAGTAAACTGTTCACAGTATTTGCTTCAGGAAAAGTAGATACTAACTGTTAAAACATTTAAATAATTGTTAGATGTATCATATTTCTAGAAGAGTGTATAAAAACATATGAGCAATCCGAAAAGCAATTATAAAGCATACCAGACTTAATGTATATTGTACAATAAATTCTTGTACTTGGAATTTTATACCGTCTGCATATAGTAATTCGTTACTTTTCCCACTGAAAATAGTCCAGGTGAGGTAGTCCAGGACATTCCTTCCTCTCCTGTTTCCTGAATGGGCAGCGTGGCCGAGAGCTCCGTGGGAGAGTCCTGAGTGTGTCTGGGGACAGCACCGTGTGACCAGGCTGAGACAGCACAAAGTCAGGGAGGAGAAGGGCAGAGGGGGGCCTTGCTGGGTCCTTGCTAAACTTCAACTAGCCAGGCTCAGTCTGGAGTTTCTTGGTTAACTTTGGGGAGCACTTTAGTGCTTAGGATACAAGGTTACAGGGTTAAATAGAGGGAGTAAAACAAATGCATCGATGGTCCAGCAGACTAGCATGGGCATGTGGAAAGGGAGAGCGAGGGAGAGGGAGGAGAGACAGTCTGTCTCCGCTCTGCTCTCCTCGTTTGGAAGGAAAGTGGGCATTCACTGCTGGCTCCATGACCAGGTAGGTATTATGCCTCCAATTCACAGGTGAGGAAGCAGAATCTTAGAGAAGTAAGCGATTTGCTGAAGGTTACACAGCTGGTCAAGGGCAGAGAAGGGCTTTGACGCTGCACCTGCCCATGATGCCTCTGTATGTCTTTCCTCTTGCTCTCATTTGTCTAACAACCACCAGTCTTCTGAAGGACTTTCCCACACGCATCTTGTTCTGGGGCTGGGTATTTTTCTGTCTCTCTGCTACACTGGTCATGCCACTAAGATAAATGTGGCGTGGATGGTGAAGAAAATATGCATGACATCAGGAGGCACCGGCTCCTCTTGCTGCCATCACCTGCCTTCTGTCAATCACAGAGGCCCTCCGTGGACATGGGAATGAGGGTGATGAGATCTTCCCGAGCACAGCCCTGCCTGTGCCCTCCGCTTCTCTGCCATACTACAGTCCTCCAGGGAGGGTGGGCAGTCCTTGGTGCACATGCCTGAGCTTTGCTGGGTTTCTATATGTAGAGTGCAACTTTTGAGGAAAGGAGAGGATTAACGGGCTTGCACCCTGTCCTATCCCTGCTCCCCCAGAGACACACCGGTTTGATTTTTCCATCTTGCACATCCTACCGATGAGCACCATTTCCTGGTGTCTGACACGAAGGAATGACTCCATAGTGAGATCCGACTGTATCTTGCAAAAGGAAAGACATGCAGATACCAAACCTTGGCCTGGCGCTGGCTCTGACCTTCGGGCCCACCCCCAGGACATGCACAGAAAGGGTGAGGCGTGTGGCTGTGTTCACATTCTGGCTTGGTCCGAGGGTCTTCTTTGTCACGGTGAGTCGCGTAGCTGAAAGAGAGGCCCACTGTGTTGCCCTCCCTTTCTGGGAGGTGGGTGGAAAGAACAATGTAATCGTCCTGACTTATATCTCCAGCCAACCCCCAAACACAGCTCCGGTCCCTGACAAAAGTAATTCTTCCTTGGACAGCAATGTGTGGGAAACATGCCAGTTTGAGCCTGTACTGTTCATTCTTCTCCTTGACAGGACAGAGCTCAATGAATATTTCACCTTCACAATCTTGGCCACAGCCAGGGGTTTGTGGAGTTGCCCAAACTCAGTTTATCAGCATAAATGCCCCCAGACTTAAAGAGGGGGAAGCCGCCCTAGGTTCCCCATGGGACTGATGATTTATGAAGGAACACCAGGCTGGGAATGGATAAGGCAAAGGGAGGGAGGAGGTTGTGGGATCCTACTCACAACCTATAAAAGCAGCAACATGTACTCTAACAAGAGATCATATTCCAAGATACACTTCCTCCTGTGGAGGATAAGACGTCTGGCATCCATCACTTGGTGGGGAATGAGGGACTGTAGGGACTGCAGCTGCCTTTGGGGTGTTTGCAGGTGTGGGGTGGACCCAGAGTTGGATCTGTAAGAACTGGGGTCTTGAGATCACTCGTCCTTTCTCCTGCACGTCTACAGCCAGCCATGCATGTCAGCACACAGCCTGTGAGGCCTTGCCCTCCTTCCCTCCAAAGACCCTTGAAACCGTGCTCCCTTTGGAAACCATCTCAGACAGAAGTCTGTGCAAGGGACTCTGTCCTTCCTCAGTTATTACTCAGATGCTTCAATGGCCCCACCAAGCCAACAGTCTCCTCCTCGTTCTTGTTGCCTTTTCCTCTATCTCTGACAACTGCAAGGTCACTCCCTGCTTCCTATAGGAAATCTCAGGTGATAAACTGAGTCTCTCTGAGGCCAGGAGTTCTGGAATCAGGCTGTTTGGGTTGGCATCTCATCTGCCTCTTCATATTTGTGTGATTTGGGCACGTTTTATTTTCTTCTTCTTCTATACTTCAGTTTTCTCAACTATAATAGGCAGACTGATGGCTCACCTGAACTCATTGCATCACTGAATGAGTGAAATGGCACAGTAACCTAGCTTAGTACTAAGCCCACAGTTATTGCTCATTACCTGGAGACTGATGAGAATGACAACTATGACAGTGCTGCTGATGGAGGTAAGAGAAGCAGTATTACATAGTCACTGACCATACTGTGTGCAGTGATGATTTTAGATAGCAAAGGTATTTTGTAGATTCCATAACTTGATCTTCATATAGTTTTGGGACTCCTTTCAGTACCTCAGTTTCATCATTTATAAAATGGGAATTGTAATATGCACTTTGCATGACAATGGAGCATATTGCATGAGATAATGTGAATAGGGCATCGAATACATAATGAATATCGGGATATTAGAGTCTTTAGCCCACTTCTTGCCCCAGAAGGCTCTAGGATCTATCTCAATCCTCTTTCTTTTTCAAGATCTGTCCCCTCCATAAGTTCTTCCCCCAGTAACTTCTTGATGAGATATTTGGTCATGTGCTGTGGCTCTTTGATTATTTCAAATTTGTTGCCGAAGGTAGGCATAATCTTTGAAGGGCAGGGTTTATCCTAAATGTTGTTTTTCTCATAAGGAGTACCTTACCTGATAACCTGCTGTATCATAAGTGGGAGAGTTGGTTGACTTTCCCTTTAGGGGGAGCCAGCTGTTGAAAGAGGTGAATGAGGAGACTTACAAAGCCAAGTCCCTCTTAGGCTGGCTTTCTTTTCATCCCTGCTTTCTTTTCTAGTCTCTCCCAGTCTTTCAGTTCTTAAGAACAGTTGCAATTCCAAGAGACTATGGGAGAGAAAAATGTGGGATTCTTTAGAAATGGGGAAATAGGACATTGAGAATGGAAGGGACATGGGATATGCATCTGTTTATTTTTTCCCCCATTCAATGAACATTTGTGTGATTGTCATGTTCAAGGCTGTTCAGCTCTGAGAGGGGATGAAGATTATAAAGAGGGGTGGACCAATTTTCTGTCTTTAACAAATTTATAGCCTTGGGTCACTAAGTTGGGAACTCTAGGTCTAGTTGACCTGCCAAGCTGGAATTCTGTTACTTTGATTTTCATAAGTAATGAAGTGAATTCCCTTGGACCCATGGAGTTTATCCAGGAGACATAGATGCAAGTCACTTCCCAGATAGAATGAGGACTCTTTTAAGGTGGTTCTCTGTTTAATCCATGCTGTGAATCTTGCTCCTAGCACAAGGTCTGACAAATGGCAGACTTGATAAATGTTTATCGAATGAACAAAGGAAAGAATGATGCTCTGGAGAGGCAGAAGAGCCTGTGCAGCTGAGACAGGACTCTACAGTGTCAAAGCCTGGGAAGAAAGGCTGCCCTGGCACCAGCTTTGTGTTTATGGTAGTTGGGTATGGGCTGCAGAGAGCAGCTCAATAAACAATGAGAAAAAACAAAAGCTTTCTGACCAGCCTGCTCTGTTTGTATTGGCAAGAGGCTTCCCTTTGGAATCAGGGCCTCAGATGTGAGTACCAGGCATTCCATAGGAGAGGATGCTTGCTGGCTCTGCCTCTGACTTTGATGTGGAGCATATGGTCTTGACATTGCGATGGCAAGACAGGAGGGGAGGAGGGTGTGGAGGGATTGGTCACACTGGGAAGTTCTTAGTCCTCCTTGGTCCCTCTGGCTGGCCCAGCCATTCAAACTTGGCCCTGTGTGGTTAGGAGTCAAGATCATAGGTTCCAGTCTGTGCTGTGCTACCAGTCAGCTCTATGACTTCAGGAAACTCATTTCACCTCTCTGGGTCTCAGTGTTCCTGTCTGATAAATGGCAGGGTAGATGAAATAATACTCAAGCCCTCTTCTCACCATTTTATGAGGTTTTTTTTTCTTCTGTTGTTAGTCTGTAGCTGCAGATCCTGGCCAGGAAGCACTGACATTTTGATGTTCTCTGAGGAGCTGAGGAAAGAGATGGGATACTGAGAAAAGGGGGTATAAAATGCACCCTGAAGTAGAATTCAAGTCGCCTTTTCCCCTGTCCTTTGGGTGTATCACTTTCCCTGCTCTCTCTTCTGTCTGTCCTTTATCCTATCCACCAAAGATGATCCTTCTGGGAGATGGCAGATGCTGTAGTGGAAGCACAAAGATCCCCTAATATCTGGGCTTTGGTTTTCTCATCTTCACAGGGAAGTCAATGCCATCTCCCTCAGTTGGAAGCTGCGAGGGTTAAGCGAAGTCATCTACACACTGCACCTTGTAAACTGTCAAACACCACATAAAAACAAGGAATTGTTATTTTGGCATTAAGCTGGCTTGGATGGGGAAAATATTAGCAAATAGCACTCTATCAGGTGGCCCCTTTTCTTCTTGGAAATGCTGCAGTACAAGAGATGCTTCTCCTGCCACTTGTTGACCTGACTACCAACCACCTGTTGGTTTTCTTTATCCCTCGGCAATAGAAACATATAGACCAAGTCTTTATTTCTTTGACAGCTTCTCCAGTAGACCAGAAAAAACTCTTCTGTAAGATTTGGCTTATTACACTAAGCATGTGTAGCAATGTCTCTAGGTGCTGAGAATGAGAATTTTCTCTTGATCCCTGGAGCAAAGAAGTCCAGGGAGGCATTGCTGGGAGAAGATGGCAGAAGGGTGTTTGATGTAAAGCTCTGTTTTGTGACTGGATCAGAGTTGGAGGTGAGGGGACCTGGACCCTAAACAAAACCGAGTTACTTACCATTGTTCTGGCCCTTGATTTCTGCATTTTCAGTGGGAGATTTGGGGCCTGGCTGATGTCATTGGGTTTATTTAGAAAGGGGCAGGATCTAGAATCTCATCTCTAGACTTGGTTCTAGCACTCTTTCTGGTGTTCCACACAGATCCTATTCTGTTTCCCACTTAGTCCTCTACCTCCCTTTACTTTCATCCTTTTCCTTCTCCTCCCTCAGTCCATTTGGTGTATGTCTCAGGATGGAAATGTCTTCTGAGTTTGTGGGACAGGTTGGCTGTTGGTCAAGGTGGGTGATCTTCCTGGAGCAGCCTGGGTGCATTCTCAGGATGTCAGAGAGCCTCTACACCATGGACCTCTTCTCAGAAGTTCAGCAGATTCAGGAGCCAGAGACTCCATCCATGGCCCCACATCTATGGTGTTAGATACAATCTGTGAACGGGAGTCTTTGCTGGCCATGGTTTGCTACCACTCTGTTGCCCTCACTGACACGGGAGCTGGACACCAGCCATGAGTACGGTCCAAGTCTCCCTCCTTGCACTGTACCTTCCCATCCTGCAGTCTCACCTCCACTTGGGGTATTCCAAAGTTACAAGTCAGACCATGCCTCCTCTACTTGTCAGCTCTGTCTGGACTCACATCGTGCTGGCAATGTAGTTCAAGTGCCCGTTTCAGCCCAGCACTGTGTTGGCTTGTCTAGGGGAACTCCCTGTGGTGGGGCTCTCTCTCTCCGGAAACAGCTGACTTTATTCAGATGAGAACAATTTTCTCCTCCTTGCACTTTCAACAAGATCAACCTCAGGCCCTCCTACTCTGCTGCCAAGAGCAATAAAAGACAAAGGGAGGAGGTGGAGATGGTAGAGAGCAGGGAAGGTACTTGTGATAATTAAGCTATCAGCCAGGTCCTGGGTTTCCTGAATCTGGGGTGTCTCACTGTACCCAGTTTGCAGCTAATGGGGAAAGGAGATGTTTTTACCTTCTAATTACTCTTAGAGATAATTGTGCTCAGGGACTGTGGGATGGTCCTTGGTTGAGGCAGCTTTTGACCAGTCTTCTCCATGGCCTATCTTCCTCCAGTTCTGGGATGTAGCTGATTCCATTCTATGATCAGGAAGCCAGTCTGTCATTTGGAGGTGGTGAGTGGGGAGACTCAGTGCTGTGCTCATTGGTGTGTCAGCATGAATCAATTGGGAAATGCTGTCCATGCGTACCATCCAGGTAGTGTTTCAGACCTCAGCTCAGGATGATTTTACTGGATTTATTAGCTCTTCACTCTTCTGCAGTAGCTTCCCTTGTGGTGAGACAACTGAACTAATTAATAGTCTTCATGGAAAAGCATTCTGGAGTGTTGTCTTTTCTGGTCACTCACTGTCTTGGAGTATCATGGGAATAGACAAGTGTGGACTGAGTGGTGCTCTGATTGGACCTGACTCCCCTATGGTACTGAGGCTACACTGAGCATAAGGCTGGAGAATCACTCATCTTCCCTGGAACATGCAAGTCTTGATGTCCCCTCAGGTGGGGGAAATAGGGTGAAGGGTAGTGAACAAGTTCCTGTAGATGCATGGTCAAGTGAATCCCACACCACTATTGTTTGAAAGCAGTTCATTCTCCCAGTTTTGGATCCAAGGCCTTCTGCGATAGTCATCTGCTCTGCTTCCATTCCCAACACATGTCATTCTCCTTGTCCCACCCAAATTTCCACTCACATTCATCCTTCCATGAGCACAGGGGCACTTACAGATGCCTTTGTTCTGCTGCTCCCTCTGCCTCTGCTGCTCTTTCCTTGAGTCTCAACCACATCTGTAAAATGAGACTCAGCTATACTCTGCTCTTTCCTAAACCCTTTGCATGTCTCTTTGAGACCTCTCCTATGTCTTCTACACTTCCCTATACCTCCTTTATAGCACTGAGAACACCCTTGTCTTACCTTGATTGCTCACAAACAGCTTTCTCTGTCCTACAGGATTGAGCTTCCAAAAGAGGAATTTTCAGTTTTCTCACCATTGAGTTTCTGCATGTCCAAGCACAGGGCCCTGTTCATAGGTGTGAAATAATTGCCAAAGAGACTAAATTATCTCCAAACAAGTATTAACATGTATCTGCATATATTGCAGAGCACATTTGCATAGTGCAACATAAAGACAAAGTTTGTGTTCTTGATAACTTTTAGTCTTGAACAGAGCACTGTAGTGAAAGCAAATAAACAAGTAAAAAGTCTCTATCACTCTAAAGATGGGTTAGAGACACTGTATTTCAGAGTCAGAGGAGGTGTTAAAGATAAACTAATCCAATCTCTTATTGTGCAGATGAAGAAACGAAGGTCCCAAGAGACAAGTCTCCAGTGGCCATGCGAGCATTAATGGCAGAGCTGTCTCCTGGCCTAGGAATCCGTAGCCCTGTTTGTCTTTGCTGGAGAAGACTTCCTACCAAAGCTCCTAGGGGTCTTGGGTTCCCCCATATTGTTCTGACAACCTACCTGCCATATGCTAGTTTGGACACCTTGGGGAGCCTAATCTAGACACCTCTATGCTAAGTTGTAGAGGTGAACCACGTTAAAAAAAAGACCACTACTTTCTATGGGACCCCAAGTCCTTACGCACCCTTCCACCAGCACTGCTGGACTCCTAGCTCTGGTCCCTTGAGGAGTGACCTCAAGATGAATGTAAGATCATAGTTAATGGGAAAAAAAGGTTGAGATGAGATTAAAAATAAATGTTAGAGCACACAGAAAAACGAGAGGGCAGATCTGGGACAGGGGCCCTGGGTCTAAAAGGAGAAAGATGTTCTTCCCGTGAGAAAACCATCTGAGAGCTTCAAACAAGCCCCTTATGAAGGTCAGAGATTCACGCATTGCTTACTCCCTCCATGGGGAAATGAGAAGGCACTGAATTTGAGCTGTTTCCAGATGTTGGGCCTATGGACTGGGCTCAGAGTCAAGGCTGGTGAATGAGGTATCTCAGAACAACCGGGAAGTTTGTTCAGAACATCTTTCGTAACTTGATGTGGAAACCAATTGGGGCAAAAGGGAGAGACACAGATATCACTCCCTCCCCCGGCTTCTGTCTCCCCTGCCATCAGTTACCAGCCTCCTAAGCTCTAAAAAGAAGTGATTTCTAATGATTTCCTCTAGTCCAGGGCTCCTTGGAGAAATTAAAACAAGCAGGGTCAAAAAGAGGGTAGCTCAGCCCAGCGAGCAGTGTCCCAGCTAGGGATGGTCCTGCAGAACCTGGGCATGAGCTTGACAGGCACCCTATGTCCAGGATGGCCTGTGCTGGCCTGCGGTTTGCACCCACTGGCCATAAGGTGACAAGGACTGCCGGTGGTGGTATGACTCAGGCTTAGCTTTCTGACTTTTCTTTACAAAAACATTTGTTGTATTATTTGATCCAAGAGAACAACCCTTTAAGAGACTGAGACCCAAATAAAGTGCTTTATCTATAAACCAGAGATCTTTGTTGAGTGCTTTCCAAACAGAAATCAGATCTGACTGGAGAGAGGCTGGTCAGGGGGCCAATGGCAGCCATCTGTGAATCCCAGATGTGAGCTGTGGCTTCCAGGTATGGGCTGGGCAGTGTGCATGTACCATGTCCCCACGTGGCTTTTGACTGCAGAGCTCAGATATTGTGTAGCCTGCATACTTACTGCCAGCAAGAATTCTCTTCCATGCTCCTTGGCTCAGGGTCTGGTTGGCTCCAGCCAAGGAAGGGCGGCCTATGGACCGCAGGCCTGATCGGATGTTGTGTGTACTGATGAATCACAAGCAATGCCAGCAGTAAGTTTTCAAAATTTCTCTTCTGCAAGAGTTCACCTTGAGTTCTGCCTGACACTGTCCACATTTTCTCAGTCACTAGCATTTATTTTCCATCTCTCTGCAGTCAGAAAATAAACTATCTTAGGCACACTGGGTTTTTGGGTTGAGACAGGATTTCCAGAACACTTGAATTCTGTAATGGATGAGCAGATCCTAAGTTTTTTGTTACCTTTGCATAGTCAGACAGATGTTGATGAAACAGTTTGATGTCCTGATTTTTCCAATTGCTATGGCATGCAAATTATCTTCTTAATAATTTTTAAGAAGTCATGTTTACTTCTGGAACTGGATCCCTTGCCTTGTTTCTTTAGATTGTCTCCAGAACACAAAGCACAGAGAAATTAGTACTGTAATTTTCCAAAGCCTATTATGGACAGGGCCAGTCTTCTGCCCACAGAGAGAAGATGAGAGGTCTTCCCTCTTGGTTTCATGAATTCTTTTCTGTTACCCAAGGGGAAATGAGTCTGGCTGCCATTTTCACGATCTTTATGTGTCTTGCCACACAGTTGAGCAGGTTTGATTTCTGCAGGAATTCAAAGGGCCAGAGAAGGAATAAGAACCAGGGAGCCAGGCAAGGTAGAGACCCCTGAGACTTTCTGAGGGCACTGTGTCCCCAAATCCTTTCTTCTGTCTCATCTTGGAGGGTCTGGGGTGACAGGCAAGAGCAAATTTGCGGCAGTAGGAATTCTTCTTCCAGGTTGGGGGATGAATTTCAGGGGTAGGATACTTGCTTAGCATACATGAGGCCCTAGGTTTGAGCTCCAGAAACACAAAAATACCCTGTATTGGTTTGATCTGTGTCCCCCCAAGTCCTCATGTAATTTGGATGGGGCTTAGTCTGGTGTTTGTGATTGGTTTGTTGTGTAGCGCTGGGATTGGCAATGTGAGTGCTGCACCTGCCCAGGGGTGGAGCTGACATATGGTGTAAGGGTGAGAGGAACGCGTGTCTCTCTCTTGCCCTCTCTTTCTTGCTGGGTTCACTTGCCTTGCTGTTTGGCGGCCACCATAAATGGCCACCTCGCCACACCATGCTGCCTTGGAGCCAACTAAGTATGGACCAGAAATCCCCAAAAACTGTAAGAAACAAACCTTTTCTTCCTTAATTTTGAGCGTCAGGTATTCTGTCTTGGCAACGAGTGAAAAGTAACCAAGACATACCCCTCACCTGCAAAAGACCAAAACAAAAGAAAGAAATTTTCCCTTTATTTTTCTCTTCTTCTGCTCATTAACACCCTCTCTTCTCCAAGGCCCAGACTTCTCAAGGGTTTCCATTTTAGAAACAAGGCACTGTTAAGAATAAGAAAAAACCTCTGCTGGTTGTCATGTGTGCTTCCAGAAATAGTGCCCAGCTACTATTTAAGACCCCAAAGTCAGAATTTCCAAGGAAGCATCTGGGTTGGGCTCCAGAGGGCGGAGTGCCTTGCAGGGGCCTGGGTGGCTTCTCTGTCCCACATATGGGACCACATGTTCCTTGGGTAGCTGAATTTTCCCTCCCTCTGATCCCATCTGGCTAGTCTGTCGGCTGAGCAGCACAGAGGACACAGAGAAAGATTTGCCTTCCTACCTAACCAGAGATCAGCCACCACCACTGTCTGCTGAGAGATCTAGAAATCTAGTGCAGCCCAAAGGCAAAAAGCAAGAGTTTTGCAGTCAGACCCTCCTGTTTGCTTTTTAGCTGGGTAGCCTCAGATCAGTTCTTTAATGTGTCTAATTCTCTAAGTCTGGATTTGTAAGTGGGAGCTAATGATGTCTACCATGTGAGGTTACCATCATGATTGATGAAATAGCATAAGAAATGCTTGGCAGAAATCCAGCCCATAGTCAGTAAGTGTTTTTAGTCCATGGTAGCTATTAGCACATGTAGATCTGCTGTAGTCATACTTCTTTCTGGATGTGCACATATCTCTGTAAATGAAACAAGTGATTGCTGGCTTGCTTGTCTGTGTCATTGTCTAGTCTGTCATCTCATTTTGTACAGTTTAGTTCATCTCTAGCTCATGCCAGGAACTTAGGAGATTCTCAGTAATCAAATTTGTTGCATAAATTAAGGAATTAACTTTTTCAGTAGATGGGGAGTTAGGCAACTCACAAGGAATATCTAACTGATTCTTTGGGATAGACCAGTATAAATCTGACCTGCTGATGTACTCCAACCTTGCTGAAGGACTTTGCTTAGCCAGTGCTTAGGTTGTTCAGCAATGAGAGAAGTTTCACTAAGGCTGAGAATTAACCTGAAGATGGTAGTCTTGGGAACCTCTGTCATTTCTGTTCTGTTCTTAATCATGGAAGCTTTTATCATTCTAGTGACAACACTGCCAGACCCACTCACTGTTTTGGACAAACCCAGGTGAAAGGTGCTTGTTCTAGTTGTGTGCTGCATAATCTGAGGGACTTCAAGGGGCAGCACTGGACACTCCTACCTGTGGAAATGACCTAGATTCCTCCACACCAAAGGATGATTCATTTTCAAATAGTCTGAAAGAAATGAAGGCAGTAGAAAGATGAAGAGCAATAAACATATCTGCTCTGAGGGTCCTGTCCTAGGAAGTTCTGGGGATCCAATTGTGTGCTGGAGCTGAACATGATGTCACAAGATCTGACTCAGCGTATCACCTCCCAACTGTGGTAAGAACATTTACATTGAGGAAAATAGCACATGCTATCAACTCAGGCCTGTTTCCTCTCTCGCTTGACCCTGAGAGCTAGTTGCTAAATATTTATAGCACACTCTTGGTTTTACAGAAGGCCAAAGTGTGTCCCAAAGAAATGTAATAGAGAACATTGAGGAAGAGGATTAAAAGAAACTACAGTCAGTATTATCTGGGTCTGTGCACACATCATTGGGGAAATGGGATTTTGGTTGCTGAATGTAGTATGAAAATTGTATACAGACCCAAGCTGATGAGAACAACTCCATTTTCAGCTGCAGACCTGCGGTACTCATCTCCTGCTGGGGCCAACATGCCTTGACAGACAGGGTTACAAGGCACTGAAGTGACAGGAGTTTCTGATGACTCTGCTGATATGCTGGTACAGTCCACAAGACCCGACTGAGCATATATCTTCCCAACTCTGCGGTAAGAACATTTACATCATAGAAGATGGCATATACTACAAACCAGGCATCCTCCATTATAGTTTGAAAGTTTTAGGTTTTGTAGTACAAGGCCTTGAACTCGGGGGCCTTGTGGAACCTTTGAGAAGTGGAACCTAGTGGGAGGATTTAGGTCATTGGTGATGTGCCCTTGAAGGGGCCTGTGAGGCTCAGTCATTCCTCTTTCACTTTCCAGTTATGAGGCAAGTGGTTTTGTTCCTCTGGGTGCTCCTGCTGTGATAACCATGGTGCACTGCGCCCTTATAGACCTGAAGAGGAACAAGACTAACTGAACCTGTGAGCCTGAGGTGGTTAGGGTGGAGTTGCAACTCTATTTACTTTGGAATCCACTCACGGGACTGATGGAGCACACTTCTAGGAGTGCTGGATGAGTCATGGAGGTGTGGCTTTGGGGTTCATGTCTGGTTCCTCACCCCGCCCCCTCTAGTGTTGTTCCTCTGCTCAGCTGTCCAGCCATCATAACTCAAAACAGCCTAGCTCCACCATGCTTTCCACCATGATATCTCTGCCTTGGAGCCAGATGACCATGGACTAAGCCAGTGAGTAAATTAAATTTCTCTGTTTAATAATTGTGGGCATCAGGTATTGTGTCTCGGTGATGAGGAAGCTGGCTAATACAGAGCCTAAACAAACTTTCTCTCTTTGTAATTTGATTGTCTCAGGCATTTCCTACAGTGACAAAGGCTGACTGACATACCCAAGAGGCAACGCAGGTGGAGAAAAGAACCGCAGCCCCAGACAGTCCACGGTGTTGCTCCATGTCTCCTGCACTGTCCAGCTTCATGCCATAACTGGTGCCTCTTATCTCATTTAAGCACTTGGAGTGAGTTTCAATAATTAACGTGTATTCATCACAGTCTGGCACACAGTGCACACATTAAAAAGAGAACAAAATCCCTGATGTTAATTGAGGGTTTAGGTGTGCTGCACACAGATTGCTTCACACATGTTATCACATGTAAGTCCAAGAACCTTATGGATCAACTACTTTCGTTCCCATTGAACAAAAGAGGCTTTCAAGATGTGCAGGGTGCTACTGCTGGAGGGAGCCCCATGATGCAAATACAAATCTTTCTGAAGCCAGAAACTTCCTATCCCCTGTGGTTCTGTGAGGTGTCCGTGTTAGTCTGGGGAACCCTTGGAATTCTCTGGTAAGGCTGGGGTATACTGCAGCACCCCATCATAGTCTTTTGGGTTACCAAGAACACCCACTAACTCTCTTCCAGAGATCGACTGGCCTCCTGCCCTTTCTCTTCCATTTGTTCATCCCAAGAAAGATCTGTGTATCTCAATGTATGTATATGTGTGAGTGTGTGCATGTGTGTGCGTAATAATAACAATACGAAACCCAACCCCTAAACCACATGTTTCTTTTTGCTGCTTGTTAATTTTAACAAGCCAGCTGGTGGTTTGGTCTGACAGCTTGGTTTTCTATTAACCACAGATTTTTCTCATGTGGATTTCCTGTTTGTAGTTCTGGAGGTAAGGAGCCTTGGTAGAGGCGCACTCGAATCATGACAACCTAAGCAGAACGGCTCTAAGGGAGCTCCTCGCTGGGGCAAACCTGGTCCTTCAATATAAGAGTATTTTAGTTTGTTTTATGGTACAGAGATGGAACCTAGGTTGCATATACTAGGCAAGTGCTATGCTATTGAGCCATATTCCAGCCTTTTTTAATTTTTATTTTGAAACAAGATCTTAATAAATTGTCCAGGCTATTGTTGCAATCCTCCTGTCTTGGTTTCCCAAATAGCTGGGATTATAGGTGTATACTACCAGTAAGATTTCTTTTGGTGGGGGTCACAGTTCTGTTTTTTCAACCATAGAGCTCACAACTCAATAGAGGAAACAGGCATTAAACCAATAATTACTAAAATATTATTTAATTACTTCCAGATAGCATAGTCAGGGGATCAGGAAAGCCTTCCTTATGGAAATGACGTTGAAAATGAGACAAATCAGAGATGTGCAGGTGAAGGAAGGGCAGAGGAGTTGAGAGAAGGAAAGAAGACCCTGATATGAAAAGGGATTGGCCCGGGGAATGAAAGGGGCTTCATGAAGGGAGGGAAGATCTAGAAGTTTGTCAATGAAGTCAAGATAGAGCTTTGAGTGGCTTCATGTAATAAAGGTCTAAGTATAAGCAGTGGCTATGTCACAGAAGATTCAGTTTGGGGGCCAAATTCTAAGGCCTATGATGTGCACCTCCTGGTATCATCGCCATATAACCCCACCCCTTTATGTGACTAAGACCTGTAACCTACTTCTTGCTTCTAGCTCTATGGCAAAGGTGATGCAGTGTCACTCCCATGTTTTTGTTACTTTATCTCAGACTACAGTGCGACTCTGCTGCTAACAGCTGTGAGCTCCCTCTGGGTAGAGCCACATGGCAGGAGTGAAGGTGGCTTCTGGCTGACAGCCAGAAAGGAATAAAGACCCTTATCACACAGCTGAAAGGAAAAGGACTCTGAAGGCCAGCTGGATGCAGCCATTGTGAGCCTGCAGACAAGAGTGCAACCTGCTGGTCACCTTGTTTGCAGCCTATGAACCCTGGCAGAGGGCTCAGCCAAGCCAGACCTGAACCCTGGGTCACCGAAGTGGTCAGATAGTAAAGGTGCTGCTTTCCACCAGCAGGATCCTGGTAACTGGGTACACAGAAAGAGGAAAGATAGGTCCAGTATATATTTTTAGGTTGAAGTGTTGGAGGCTGTGGAAATGCAGCAGAGGCTGTGAGAGCAGAAAGTTTGGAAGAGACACCACCCACGTGGTCTGGGTGATGGATTGGACAGGAGAAGGCAAGAGAGGAGAAGCCGGAGGGAGGAGAATTGGCTGCAGTGGCTCAATGACTCTAAGTGATGTTGAGCTACCTCAAGCTTCACAAGTTTAATGCTGATGAACATTTAAAATTTTTTTCATTATTTTTGTTTTCTTTGAAAATACCATTTACATACACATAGAGGAGATTAGGTACCTCAAGTCCAGTTTTAAATAATTTCATAAATTAAAAAAGGTTTATTCAGAATTCTTAACATTTAAATATTTTCAGCCTCCCGACCTGCAAACACATAGTTGTAATTGCAGTTACATATAAAAGTATAATTGATATTTACATTTCATGATTATGAACTTTCTATATGCTACTTGCAGATGTAGGAAATATACCTATAATGTTCAATTTTTCCCTTACTATAATATTACATACTGTTTTTATAATTTCTGTTGTTTTATGCCTGTCTATTAAATTGAGACAACTTAATATTTGTAGGCTGCAATCAATGTTAAATTTTATAGTTTATGCTTCAAAAGCATCTTCATGCAAAACTGTTTTCTTCTTTTGAGAAAAAATTTTATGTTGCCTTCAAGTGGGGTTATTGAATCAAATGATATAAACATTTTTATGGCAGTTGACATATATTCAGTTAAAAACAAACATCTTAATGTAATTTAAGTCCTGTTCTTCTCCCTATGTCCCATAGCAAGCAGTTCTTTGAAATCATTCTATTAGGATTTATCCATATAACTGGTGAGATTGAAGAAGGTGACCCACTTAGGTCATCGAGATACATTTCCCAAGGTTCATTCATTCATCTACTTATTCATTTCTCAGTATCCATCTGTCTGTCCATCCATCCATCTGCACATCCATCCATTCATCTATTCATCCATTCAGTTTCTCACCACTAACTAGCCATTATTGCCCATCAGCCACTCACCCACTGCATCCATCCACATACTCCATCTACCCATCCATTCATCTGCCCCTCTAGTCACTCACCCATTCATTCATCCATGAGATAAATAAGAAGCATCCTCTATTGGCCAGGCACAATATTTCCACCATTACTGAGGCAAAGTCTTTAGGGTGGCTCCCTTCGTTTTTCCTACGTACTGAAGTTTTTCTGACTTCCTCCCACTTCTCAAGTCTGTGTTTGATGTTCACATTAATCAACATTCATGGGTTTAAAAGATTTGGTGGAAAGAAAACCTTGGCCCCTCTTATTTGCCTCCCCTCTTTGCTCTAGACAAATGGTGAAGATAGAGTAGTATTCTTCGCCAGTTTAAGAAAAACAACTCAAATGTTTTGCAGGAAGGGAGCACTAATCCACACTGGTGATATGACAGTTCCACTAGTGCCAGACCTGTCAAGGAACATGACAAGGTAATCTCATTAAAACAAGGCATCTTATTTCTCCACAGTGAAGAAAGTTTATTGATTCAATAGCTCTTAAGATTTTCACATTCTTCCTTTGGGTTTTATACCTCACATAATTTTGATTTTCATAAATTTCAGTATGGTTGGTAGCATCTTTGCTACATGTCTACGAAGAGTGGAGCTTTGGAAAGGAGTTACGAAAAATGGAGGACTATCCCTGAGTGTCACAGCCCAACTGGAAGTTGGCCCTTCCCCTGCCCCTGGCTCTCCTCCTTTTTCTCCTTCTTTCCATCTTCTTATCCCCCTCCTCCATTCATAATATTTCTTTTCTTGATCAAGCAATAGGAACTATTGCTTGTTTTGGTTAATCTCATTTGTAATCTCAAATATCTCTGGAGGTAGGCTTTTCCCTATCTGAGGGCCAAATGAATATTCTTTGACAAAACTCACTTTTGTTCCTATTACATCTTCCACACATAGAAAAGCGACTCTGTCTGAAACCAAATGCGTTATGTGTCTAGTGCTGTGTGACCTGATACCAGCCACGCTAATTGTTTCCATTCCTAACTAGACCCCAGCGCTTATTTGAAACTATTATTCATCCTCCCCCAACTTCCCTTTTTTGCCTGCTCTCTAGACCTGTGTTCTTTTATTTGCTTCTTTCTTCTCAGTTTCTTCCATTCTTTTCCTGGCAGTCTAACATGTTTAGTTTTAACCCAGCTCCCAAGTGGTCTTGGTTCAGGGGAAGCCTTTCTTGCAGATATATTTTCCCCCATTCAAGTTTTGTATGCTTTCCCCCCATCTTTTAAGTAACTCTAACATTATTTAGAGAGTCAATCAATAAATATGTACTTTGCGTTTATGTGCAGGGCAGTGTGGTGGGTATCAAGGAGGGGAAAAGAACAACATTTGGTTTCCATTCACAAGAAGTTTGCAGAGTGTTTAGGTACACAGAAAACAAAACCCAAACCAAAGTCCAACAGCGATATGCTTTGATGTATTCCTGTGTATATTTCTCTTACAGCAATCACTTCACTCATCTGATCCCTTTACTCCACCATCGTCCTCCTGAATCCAAGGATTTCATCTCCATGGATTTCACTTAGCTCTTAATCTCCTCAGTCATTATTCCACAAAGACCTTTACAGTTGGTGGCATGCATTATATTAGATAGCAGTAACTAGGACAGGCAAGCCAGACAGTCACACTGTCACAGGATTCTGGAGAAGGAGAAAGGAGATTGTCTCGGGTTAGTCTGGTTAAGGAGGCAGAGCGTGAGAGGGATGCTGAGAATGTGTAGTGTTTGCTTATATGGGTGGGGAGGGGCCACACAGCCTTCCCAGACAAGAGAAACGAATGAATACGAGCATGGGGCTTGATTGTGTAACACAGATCCCAGGGGCGTGAGGAAAATGGTCTGGCTAAAGTAGAAGGTCTGTGTTTGTGTTGGGGCGTCCTAGAAGATAAGGCTGGGAAGACAGGCTTTGGTGTTGGACGAATTCCACGGCTGTTCACCACACTTACTCCGACTGCTCACTTTCCCACCTGCTTTTGAGCAGTTTCTGTTTCTTCCTGGCCCCTTTCATCAGTCTGACTCTCCTAAAGGATGGGGGCTGGATTTCTGCAGGCATATCCGATTGCAAGTTCTAATATAATGTTTGGATACTGTGCATCACTGTGTTCTTAATAAAAACATCTGGCTTACCTCTGCATAAACCTGTCTGCTCCAGAGTGCCCCAAGTCCCTGTGTTTATGGAAGGCTCTCAACTGCTTTACATATTTACAGCACTCTATTTCAGTTCTCACACAGAAAATTCCATGGGACCAGCATCTCTTGGCTAAAACTATAAAGTCTTATGAAGTCAGAACTGCAAAGTGACTTTGAAAACTCCTTCATTCAAGCCTTTGCCCTACAGATAATAGAACCAAGGCTTAGAGAATTGCCATGGCTTCCTACTTTACTCATCAGCAGTTTGTATTTTTGTTTATTCATTTAGTAAAACCTAAAGGTCACATGTGGAAGTAAAGATTGCAAAAACGGGGGAGACACGTGAGGAACTCACGTCCTAGTGGGAAAAATTTAGAATTAGAAGCCACAAATTCTATATTCATGATACAAACAAGTGGGAGGAAGGAGATCATTCTGCCTTGTGGAGCCAGGGAAAACCTCACAGGGCTGAGGTCTTTAGAAGTGGATCTTAACAAAGGAGGAAAGGGTCAGCCAGGCAGAAGTGAAGCAAGCACATTCAGGGCAAGGAGAAGAACCAAAGGAGCCAAGAATAGCACTCATGGAAAGGGGCTGTGAAGCCTAATGCTTAAGTGGACATCGTGGCTTGAGGATCCTCCATAAGGAAGGATGGGTAAAGAAGGATGGGGCATGATTTGATGCTGGAGGAAGGCGAAGGACCAGAGGTGAAGGTTGAGGTTTTTAATGAGGAAGTGACCTGATTAGATTTTTTCTGCTCAATAATGTTCGTGTAACTGTGGCAGATTGCACAGACTCTAAAAGGCTTAGGAGAGACTAGGAAGAGGATGAATACTTAAATCCTGATGAAGTCCTGAATTAATCTGGTGGTAGCCGATTTGCAGGAAGATGGCTGGTTTGGAAAGTGTATCTGAGTAGAATGGGCAGGAGTTGGCAGGAAGGGAAGGAAAGAGGACAACTGAATTGGTAGCTTGATGGGCAAGTTGGCAGGGATGCCCTTAGGAGAGGGGATACAGAAAGGGGAATAAGAAAGGGTGGAGAGCAAAGGAGGAGAAGCTGCACTTGACATAGTCACAGTTTGTGCAGGACAGCAGAGGCAGTAGGGGCTGAAGCCTGAGTCTGGCTACTTAGACATGGCTATTTCTCATCAGAAGTCAGGGCTGGGACAGGGCTGAAAATCAAAGGGAAATATCCTGGTGCATGGTTCCATCTTCTAGTCCTCACCAGTGTGTTGCTCACTGCCCCTTTTATAGTTCTTTACTGAATTCTCACTGAAGTGAATGGTCTCAAGGCCACTCTTACACTGTAGTCAAGACCAGGGGATCTTTGTTGTGTTTATTTCTCAAGTCATTTCCCAAGACTGATGGCATCCCAGGACTCCAGGGGAGAGCTTGTCAGATGGAGTTTATTTATTTAATGAAAATAACTTATTAATTTAGGTTTATTTCCCCCTGACTCTTTATTTTTCTTTCTACCCTCTTCTCCTTCCCTGGGCTTTGCAGGGTGGGAAATGGGTCATTGGCTTGGCCAAAATGTTCTTGAGTATTTAATTCTTTGGTTGTTTTACAAGTCTGCCTGGTTTATGTAGCTAATCTCTCTGCAACTTGTCCCTGGAGGAGTGTGTGGTGGTGGTGGTGGTGGTGGTGTGTGTGTGTGTGTGTGTGTGTGTTGGGGGGGAAGGGTGGATGGCGGCAAGCAGAGGCCTGCTGAGTCAAAAGAACTAAAGGAAAATGTGCTTTGTGATGGCCACCTGGGCTCTGGCTGTCTATTCCTGCCTGCGCTGGCCTTTCTGCTGGGTCTGTGTTTTGGGGCACATGTTATTTCTCAGCTGAAGAGGTTTACTGTGAAGTTTGAAGACTTTTGGAAAAGTGTGGAGAGACATGATTCTAGGATTTGGGCACGCACAGCCATCCCTGCATTTTATCCAGAGCAGACAGTGAATAGCTGGACGCTTAGGAATGGGAAGTCATAACCAAGCTATTTTCCTTGGAAAGATACTGCTCAGTGATGAGTTTTCTATTGATCCACGTCTCCACCTCACCATTGCCCTTCTCCTGATAGAATGGTAACTGATTCAAATGCAGTCTCCTCCCATAGCCCTCAGCTCAGTGGTCTCCCTTCCAACCAGCCTATTACGCTAAACATTTTAATTGGAGCTTTGTCAGTGACCTTCCATCAAGCAGCAATTGAAAGGATGCAAAGGGGGGCTGGGTTGTGGAATGCAGGCCTGCTTCTCCGTCAGAGAGTGGGATGGTGTTGGTCTGCAGTTTCCCAAACATCTAGGATTTCATCTTAGGAAAGTATGTACATGCCTAATGGATTGAAAGTGGAAACAGAATAAATTTTGATGCTAATTATGTGCTAGGTTCTTTGTGGAGTTTCCAGCACATACATCATTAAACTTGTCAAATCCTTAAACACTGAGTGTTATCATTATTACCATCATCATCATCATTTACATTGTACAAATTAGGAAGTTGAAGTTCTAAGGGGTTAAACGCCACACTCATCGTGGTTCTGCTAGTAAATACAGAGTTGAGACTGGATCCCCTTCTACCCCTCACCGTGGCACTGTGTGATTCTCACAGCATTTCTCAAACATTCCCGGATCAGATTCCACACTGCTCAAGTGTGAGACTGGCCTAGGTATGATTATCCCCATTTGACAAATGAGAAACTTGTGATTAAGAAAGGTTAAGTGACTTGGCCGAAGCTACAGAGTTAATTAGAAGTAGAAGCAGGGCCAGACTCCAGTCTCTCAGTCCTTAGTCCAGAATCTTCCCAGTTGCCCTCAGCTGCCTGCTCTTCCTCATCACTGCTGTCCTCCATCTCATTTTCTGTAGAGTGGAAAATTCCCATTTTACTCTCCAGTCTTGAAGTGTAATTTAGAGAGCCCCAGGGAAAACAAATCGACTGCAGTGCTTTCTGTCAACCTACAAAATCCACCCCAGAATTAATAGGACAGTTATTGTATATAAAACGTTAACCCAATTAAAAACATATTTATTGAGGATTAGCAAGTCTGTAATCGCTATAAATCTTCCTTATGGTCATTAAAATTTTCAAACACATTTCTAATAACAGTACAATTAATTGCTCAAGTAAAACAATTAAATGCATATTTGGAGAGTATGGATTTCAGTCTGTAATGTTCAATCGGTAATATTCTGGAATTGTGGGGATGGGAAAGAGGAACAATGAAGGTTTTTTGGAAAGAAGGGACTGAGTAGGAGCTCTGTTGATTTTTCACACAGTGCCCAAGTCCGATGTTTTCACTGTGCTTCCAGATGTACACAAACCTAGCGTATTTCTAGGGCGAGAGTCAAAGCAGGAGAGGCAAAGCAGTGCCTGCTGATCTAGCCAGGCTGTGTGGCCTGCCATTCTTTGCTTGACACATGCTGAAGCAATACAAGTAAGAGGAAATACATAATGGTCTGATTTTTGTGAGGATGAGTTTTAACAATCATTGCAGAACTGTTGGCATTGTAGTGACAGGGTTTTACAGTGATCTCAGGGGACATTATTTTCTATACAATGAGATGGAATTGATGGCATTATTAACCGTTGAGACAGAAATGAACTGCTCAGCAGATGGTGTTACCTACAACAGTCTTAACCACATGGCTTTATTCAGCCATTCCCAAATGTTGAACTTTACATTGTTTATTTATTCATTTTCCCACCATTAAGCAAATATTTACTGAGTGCCAATTAATTGCTATGCACTAGGTAGGGATTTTAAGTGGGTAGAATAAACCACATCCTGCTGATATGATTCCAGGGTGTGGCGTAAAACCCTGAATTAAGCACTTCCCATCTACTGCTTCCTTCTTTAATTAATGTACTCTGTTAATACTCATTGAATACTTTTATATAGGGAACTAATGTAGGTACTGAGTGTAAAAAGAATAAAACTACTGGGTAATAAATTACCCAAGAGAATGTATGACTTGTACATTATAAATTATAAAGCATTGTTAAAAGAAATTAAGTAATACTTAAATAAATGAAACTATATCCATTTCACGGTTTGTAAGACTTAGTATTAATAAAATGATGACACACCTCAAATTGATTGAGAGCTTCAGTGAGGTTCCCATAAAAGTTCCGTGTGTCTTTTGTTTTTGCAGGCATTAATAAGCTGTTTCAAAGTCTCACATGGAAATATAAGGAAAAAAGAGCAAAACTGGAAGACTGACACTAAGTTTTAAATCATATCACAAAGTTACAGTAGTCAAGACTGTGTGGTAGGATAGATGCATAAGGATAGATGCATAGATCAAAGAAATAGAATTCACTATAGCTTTTACTGTTATAGTGAATTGATTTTCAACATTGATACCAAGACAATTCACTGGGGAACAAGTAGTTTTTTCAACAAATGGTACTGATACAACCTGGTCCCTATATGAAAAAAATAAAATGAAAAAGAATTTAGCCTCATACCTAACACCATATAAAAATAATTAAAAGTGGATCATAGACCTACATGTAATAGCTAAAAGTATTTAATTCTTAGAGAAAAAAATCTTTGTGACTTTGGATTAAGCAGTGACTTCTTACCAAGACCACAAGCACCCAAAGAAAAAAATACTCTCCTCCCTGGTGTTCTATGGAAGACAAGATAGGTAGAAATCTAGAAGACATAGGGATAGGCAGAGAGTTCATGAACAAAAACCAAACTGCATGGGAAATTCTTCAAAGAATCAACAACTGGGATCTCATATTATTAAAAAGTTTCTACATATCAAAAGAAATCACCAACAAAGTAAAAAGAAATCCCACAGAGTGGAAAAAATTTTAGCCAACTATCCCTCAAAGGATGTCTATCTAGAACATATAAAGAATTCTAAAGCATCAGGCCTCTGAAATTCAAAAGACCCAATCCAAAAAATGGGCATCTGAGATGAATATATATTTCTCAGATGAAGAGATACAAATGGCAAATAAATATATGAAAAACTGCTCAACATCATGGATCATCCAAGAAATACAAATTAAAAGAACACTGAGATTCCATCTCACCCAGAAAGAATGACTAACATCAAGAAATCAACCAATAACAAATTCTGATGGGACTGTTGGGAAAAAGGAACTCTTCCCTACTGTTGGTGGGAGTGTAGACTGGTACAACCACTGTGGAAATCAGTGTGGAGATTCCTCAAAAAACTAGGATTAGAGGTTCCATTCTACCCAGCTAGTCCCCTTGTGGGTATTTTCCCAGAAGAATTAAAAATTGCATACCACAGCAGAGTATGTGTACTGGAGTTTACAGCAGCACAATATGTAATAACAATCTTGGAAACAACCCAAATGCCATCAACCAAGGAATGGATTTTAAAAAGTGGTATTTTTATATAATGGAGTACTACTCAGCTATAAAGAAGGACAAACTCGAGGCTTTTATAGGAAAATGGATGCAAATGGAGACCATACTCATAAGTGAAATAAATCAGACTCATATGTGTAAACATCATCTTTTCACACTAGTGTAAGAAATAAAAGTAAATAGGATACAAAAATCTGCAAGAGATATTGAGAAAGGGAAAGAAGCTGCTCACAAAGAAAGAACAACTGAGATGGGGGAAAGGAGAAATGAAGGAAGGGGAAGGGAAAAGAATATAGATAGATAGATAGATACAGATATATTATATATATTATATATATATATGATAGCTAATGTAATTATGCTACTAAATTTTTTAGTTCATTCAAAAGATTGGTTTACGCTTATATTGGTTGATTAATTTTTCATGCTTATATCTTGTAATCTGAGCAAATATTTTGAAGACAACGATATGCAATATATTAACCACTGTTAATTTCTCATTATCCTGTTTTGAAACTCTGTATCATTGTTTTTATTTTTTTACTTTTCTCTCCTTAGAATGAAATAAAATGAAATAAATAATGCACAGATTTGTGCTCCAAAAGATACCATCAAGAAAGGGAAAATTCAAGCTCTGGATCAGGAGGGCACTTGTATGGGTTTGAACCTGTGTCCTCCCAAAGTCTCATGTAATTGTGGCATGGACAGGGCTGAGTCTGGCATTTGTGATTAGTTTGCTATCTGGCACTAAGATTGATGATGTGAGTGTTGCACCTGCCCAGGGGTGGAGACAACATACAGTGTAAGGAAGGCATGTCTTCCTTGCTCCCTCTCACTGGTTTGCCTTGCTATTTGGCGGCCACCATGAATGACTGCCCCACCACACCATGCTGTCTTGAAGTCAACTGAATATGGATTGAAACCCCTGAGAACTATAAGAAATAAACCTTTCCTTCCCTAATTTTGGGCATCAGGTATTCTGTCTCAGCAACGAGTAAAAATGTAACCAAGACAGAATTTGGTACCAGTGGAGTGGGGTCATTGCTGTGACTAAACCTGACCATGTTTTCAAGAACCTTTGGAAATGACTTGTGGGAAGAGTTTGGAAAGGTTTGGAGATGTCGCCTGGAACACCTCAGGCTGCTCTGTATGGGAGATTCTGGTCAGAATTCAGGAGACCAGAAGGCTGATAGAAAGCCTGCCATTAATGACCAAGCTCAGGAGGTTTCTGCTGGGAAGAAGGACTGCATTGGTTGTCGGACTCCACATGATGTGTGTTACAGCTTGGCAGAAAGCTTGTCTGCATTCTGCTCATGCCCCGAGACTTTACCTGAGACCGAGATTAAGGGTAATGGACTAATTAGTCTGGCAAAAGAAATTTCAAGAAAGCTGAATGTTGAAATTGTGGCCTGGCTATTGTTGGGGGCTTTTAGCCAGACTTATGTTGTGAATCAAGAGCAAAGAGCCCAGCATGGTGATTTAAAATGCTGTGAATTTGACCAGAAAGCTGTGGACTGTAAAGACAGAGATGAGACCTTGATTGCTGAGAAGGAACAAAGGAATAAAAAAGATGATCTGGGGCCATCCCAAGTAGCAGAGGAACTCCAGCCTGCAAAGGTGAAAGAGTTTGCTTGGAGGAAAAAGTATTAGAGCACCGTGTTCCAGAGTTGTGACAGAGGCCACAGGAGGTTTCAAAATGGCAGTGGCTGCACCAGATTTCAAAATGGTGGTGGCCACACCAGTTTCCAGAATGGTGGCAGTATACAGAATCTTTTCCTCACAATCAGGTTCAGGGAGCTCAGCGATCCAGACAGTTGACAACTACATCCAAAGGGGGGAAAGCATGGCTACTGCTCCTGGCAACAGACCTTGGTGGCCTCCATGTGGTTTTAAGTGCAAGAAAAATGTGCAGCTTCTGCCCCAACTGCAGAAGGCAATATGTAAATATATAAGGGTGAAGCCAAGGGTGCAATGGAAAACCCAGAAGTTTGGATAAGCCAGGAACATGGATCATCCAATGAAAGTTATGGAAATTAAAACCCCTGGAGGTGCTGTGGGGGTGGAATTGCTCAAGCCTTTTGGAACTTGCAATCAGATTTCCTCAGATGTTGAGTGTAGAACTCTAGGATTTAATGTTTGCCCTGCTGGATTTTTGACTTGCTTTGGTCCCAATGCTTTGTATCCCTATTTGTAACTTCTGGAAGGGTAATGTTTATCTTGTGCCTTTATGTGTTGGAAGTGCTTAACCTTGTTTTCATTTATACAGGGGATTACAAATAAGAGTTTGCCATAGATCTGGGAGGAGATTTGGGACTTGAACTTTTCAGCAATGCTGAAACTGTTAGGATTTTGGCACCTCTTGGAGATAGACTAAATGTTTTTCCTATAAAGGGTATGCATGAGTCCTTGGGGGGCAGGGATGGAATGTATGGGTTTGATCCTGTGCTCCCCTAAAGTGTCATGTAATTGTGGCATGGACAGGGCTTGTGATTGGTTTGCTGTCTGGCGCTGGGACTGGTGATGTGAGTGTTGCCCCCACCCAGGGGTGGAGCCAACACACAGTATAAGGAAGGCATGTCTTCCTCACTGTCTCTCGCTGGTTCACCTTGCTGTTTGGCAGCTGCCATGAATGGCTGTCCTACCATGTCATGCTGCCTTGGAGCCAACTGAGTATTGATTGAAACCCCCAAGAACTGTAAGAAATAAACCTTTCCTTCCCAATTTGGGCATCAGGTATTCTGTCTCAGCAGTGAATAAAAAGTAACCGACAGCACATTTATAAATCATATGTCTGACAAGGATTTAGTGTCCAGAAAAAAATTCTTACAACTCACCAATAAGAAGATAAGTAGTCCAATTAAAAAGTGAGCACAGAGCTTGGATAGATGTTTTCCCAAAGAAGATATGCAAATGATCAAAAAACCAGAAAAGGATGCTTAGCATCATTAGCTACTTGGTAAAAAGCAAGTTAAAATCACAGTGCGATATTACTTCATATCCACTATGAATGCTATAATTAAAAAGTAAGACAATTCTAAGTGTTGACCATGATGTGGAGAAATTGAAATTCTTATTTTTCACTTGTGGGAATGCAAACCGATACAACTACTTTGGAAAAGTTTGGCAAGCCCTTGAAACATTAAGTGAGTAGTTACTGTATGGTCCCCCAATTCCACTCCTAGGTATATATACCCAAGAGAATTGAAAATGTGGCCACACAAAAATGTGTACATGAATATTCTTGGCAGCATTATTCATAATAGCCAAAGAAATGGAGCAAATCCAAATGTTCACAATTTGATGGATAAGCAAAATGTAACATATTCATATGATGAAATATTATTCAGCCATGAGATGGAATGAAGTAATGATGAGAAACCTTGGAAACTTTATGCTAATGAAGGAAGCCATTTTCAAAAGGTCACATATGATTGTATTTATGTGGAATGTCCAGAATAAGCAAATCCATAAGGATGGAAAGTTAATTAGTGCCTTTCTGTGGGTGTAGGAAGCAAACATTGGGGCATGACTGCTAATGGATGCAGGGTTTCTTTTTGTAGTGATGAAAATATTCTGGAACTAGATAGTGGTGATGGTTTTACAACTTCGTGAATATGAGACCACCCTTAGTTGTGTACTTTTAAGGTGTATTTTGTGGCATTTGAGATATAACTCAATTTTCAAAATTAGCCTTGGAATGTAAATGCCCCTTACAAGGAGTTACAAATTTTACCTATTATACTACCTGGTACACAATAGGTGCTTTCTGGTGGGTGTTTCATGTATTATTTATTGAATAAATAAATGGATAATCAAGTTATTTTTGGCAGTTGGGTTTTAAAGAGGGAAGGAGGCAAAGAGAAGCTCGAGGGAACTTTTTACAATATGAAGAAGGGTGGGCATGGAAAGGGTTGGAAAACATGACCAAAGTATTGCTGCTTTTTACAGTTGTACTTGGGCTTTCCATACTTCTCCTGTCTCCTTTGTCTGACCTGGTTTGATTTTGCTTCTCAGTGGATCTGTAGTATCTGGTACCTACTAGGCTGTTGGTGAAGATTTGTGTAATAACTGAATGGTTCAAACTTCAGGAACTTGACTGAGGCTCCTTGGTAGTTTCAGAAGAAGACAAGGATTGAAAACATGTACAGCTCCTATGTGACACAGCCACATTCACCTTCTGAAGCAGGTTCCTTTTTATGAATAGAAAACTCAGCTTCTCTGAGTTCCTTGCTCTCCAACAGCGTGGTATGATTGGAGGAAAGGTAATTGTCAACAAGTCCTGAAATTAGTGGCAGACTTGCTCCAATCTGATGGTCCTTGGATTCAGACCTGACTTCAAGCTGTGTAGTCAAGAGTCAACCAAAGAGGACTGTGCAGGCTTTATGGGAATTTTCATGCTTCTGTAAAAAATCATGTAACACACATGTATATGCACAGCACCATAGATGTGTGTTACTACAGAAAGTAGAAAATGTACAAAACAGACATACATTTATGTATATGAGAGAAACATTCATTCATTCATCACATAATTCCTTAAACACCTTTAAGAATACTTTAATAAATTTATTGGAATCATATAAGAAGGACTGGATAAATTTTGATCATGTTTTGTCACTAAACAGGAGCCCTTGGTTGACATATAACTTTACCTCTGTCATCTGCAGAAGCCCAAAATTGCATTCCATGCCCATTTGATGGAGGGAATAAGACAGAAAGACTAAAGTCTATTTTATAATTATTACCAAATAAAGCCAGTATAAAACAAAGATAAAACTTCCTTACAAAATCAAGAATCTAACAACAACGATGACAGCAACAACAGCAACAACAGATTTTACTCTGTAAACTAAGGCATGTCTAATGTCCAGAAAAATGGAACTGACCAAAAACTTACTCAACTGGAGACCACACAAGCTGCCCTCTTCTACAATCACACGTTATGTGCAGTTTTATCTGTGGTGCCTTTTTGTCACATTCTAAAGTAATGTGATAGTCGTTAGCATATTTTTAGTATTTCCCATACATGAGTCATTGTACTAAGTTGTATGAAAATTGTACTGGTATTATATAATTTAATTTGTCTAACAATCTTATGAGGTAGGTACTATTATTTTCCTTCTATAGATGAAGAAACTTCTGCACAGAAAAGTGAAGTAACTTGCTTAAGGTCAGTCATTAGTAAATGATGAAAGCAAGTTTCACACCTAGGCAGTGGAACACTAGGGTTTTACTACTATGTAACACTGCCTTTTATTTTATGATTCCAAGTCATGGATTCATAACTTGAGCATATTGTGTGCATGTCTCCCAAAACTATAGAGGAAGAATGAGGGTAAGAGTAGGAAATCATTTACTGTCAAAGGAGAAAAGATCAATTCTTGGGCTATACTGTGGCTTCACAAGAGGATTT
Organism: Dasyprocta punctata; assembly: GCA_004363535.1. NCBI lineage: Eukaryota > Metazoa > Chordata > Mammalia > Rodentia > Dasyproctidae > Dasyprocta > Dasyprocta punctata. The sequence goes on from RJWM01014929.1 coordinate 46,443, forward strand.
CTTTTGGTGAGTCAGATGGCTTACAGTTGGACCAGCATGTGGGATAGGTTATGCAAAGCCAAGGCACAAGCTTTGGATTCTATCTTAGTCACCTTTCCATTGCTGAGACACCATCCCTGGCACCTGGAATTTAAAGGAGAAGAGGTTTATTTTGTATCAGTTTTGGTGGGTTCAGTCCATGTCAACAAGTTCCAAGCCAGAAACAGAATGGCAAAAGGGCATGGTGGAGGAAAGCTGCTCATCTCATGGTGGCCAGGAAGAGGAGAGAAAAGGGAAAAGTCCAGGAATATCTCCTTCCAGACCTTGCCCCTCAGGACCTGTCTCTTCTGACCAAGCCCCATCCCTGAACAGCAATCAGCTATGAACTCATCAATGGACTAATCCACTGCTGAGTATAGGACCCCCATGGTCCAACTACCTTCTGTTATGGATTGTATCTAGATGTACCCCCAAAGCCTCATGAGGTCATAGGTAGGGATTTTTGGAGGATCAAGGATATGATACTGGGATTGATTCATGGTGAGATGCTAGGATTAAGGGTGTGAGTGTTACCTGTCTTGGTTAAAATATAAGCTGTTGTCCTTGCTTGTCACTTGTCACTTGCTGCTTCTTTGCTGCTTTCTTGCCTCCTTGCTTTCTGCCTGCCATGAACTGTGTCTCCTCTGCAATGCTCCTCTGACCTGCCACCCTGCCTTGAAGATTCTACAAACTGTGAACTAAATAAACCTTTCCTCCTTTAACTTTGGGTGTTGAGTATTTTGTCTCAGTAATGAGAAAAGTAACTAAGATACCTTGCAAAAGCCCCTCTTCTAAACATAAGACTTTAGGAGTTCGTTTTAGATCTAAATCATAAGAGACCCCATCCTGTACCTCCTTCTCCATTGCTGACAAGCTGCAGAGGCTATCTTTAAAGTCTTGTCTTTTTATGGTGATCTACTCCTCTGTTTTTATTTGCTGGCTGATCATAGTGAAAATAAAGACAGAAGGTAAGAAGAGAAGGAAGTCCTGTGACTGTAGAGCTGAAAGGTATTCTGGGGGGTTATTCCCATCTTTGTTATCCAAAGGCAAGAACATGCACAATGACTTGGGACAGTAGATCTGAGGGGTGGGTAGGTTGATCCCTACTCTCCATACTTAGGTTCCCGGGCTTTGGTTTATGAGCAATAAATTCCTTTGTGAAGTTTGTCTTTTTTTTTTAAGACAAAAAAGACACAGAAAAGAGAAACAAAAAGTGAAAGAGACAAACAAACCAGAATAGGAAATCGAAAGCAGTAACAGTACAGATTTACAAAACAAGATGATAGGAACTTGACAATGGTTGCAATATTGCATATCATTACCTTCAACATGGTTATTTACATTAACAGATATAGACATGTAAATTTGATCTAGTCACATGAGTATTAACGATTCTTTCTCAATAACTAATGCATTCAGCAATACAGTCATTTTAGCTATCTTACATATACATATATACAGATTTATGTATTTTTCCTTTTCCCTTCCTTCTTTCCTCCTTTTCCCTTTCCCAATTACTTTTGCTCTTTGAGCAATTTCTTATCCTTACACAGTATTTATTGTAGATTTTGGATCATATATATGTACTGTTTCAGTTCCTTACAGTAGGGAGACAATATGGTATTTACATGTGTGAGTTTGATTTATTATGAGTATGGTCTCAAGTCGTGTCCATTTACTTACAAAAGTCTCAATGCAATCTTTCTTGATAGCTGAGTAGTTACTCCATTGTATAAAAATACCACATCTTTTTTATCCATTCCTTGATTAATGGGCACTTGGGTTGCTTCCAAGGTTTGGCTATTACAAACTGGGTTCCTATAAACATGGGTACACAAATATCACTGTGGTATGATGTTTTCAATTGTTCTGGGAAAATGCCCAGAAGTGGGATAGCTGGGTTGAATGGGATCTCTAATCCTAGCTTCTTGAGGAATCTCCACACTGACTTCCACAGTGGTTGCACCAGTCTACACTCCCAACAACAGTGGAGAAGAGTTCCTTTTTCCCCACAGCCCCTCCAGCATTTGTTACGGGTAGATTTTTTTAATCTCGGCCATTCTTTCTGGAGTGAGATGGAATCTCAGTGTTATTTTAATTTGCATTTCCCAAATGACCATTGATGTTGAACATTTTTTCATATATTTGTTTGCCATCCGTATTTCTTCCTCTGAGAAGTGTATATTCATCTCTGATCCCCATTTTTGGATTGGGTCCTTGAATTTTAGGGGCCTGTTTTTTAAAATTCTTTATATGTTTTAGATAGAAGTCCTTTGTCTGATGGACAATTAGCTAAGATATTTTCCCAGTTCGTGGGTTTTCTTTTCACTCTGTTGGAAATTTCCTTTGACATGCAAAAACTTTTTAGTAAGAGAAGATCCCAGTTGTTGATTCTGGGAAGTGTTTCCTGTGCAGTTTGATTTTTGTTCATGAACTCTCTGCCTACTCCTATGTCATCAAGATTTTTACCTACTCTGTCTTCCAGCAAATTCAGTTTCTCTGTTTTAATATTCAGATCTTTGATCCATTTTGACTTTATTTTAGTGCATGGTGATAGACATGGATCTAGTTTTAGTTTAAGGCATGTGGACAGCCAGTTTTTCCAGCACCATTTGTTAAAGAGGCTGTCTTTCTTCCAATGTACATGGTTGGCCCCTTTGTCAAAGATGAGGCGGCTGAGTGTCTTTGTAGTTG